>VDFB02039258.1:0-28492 GCA_007258455.2 Sequoia sempervirens
CCAAAAATGCAAATAAATTTTAAGTTTTATGGTTGAATATAATGTTCAATTCCTCAACATTTACAAGGAAAATCACAAATTCTCAAAACCAAATAAAATTTAGATCCCACCAAACAAAACTAGCTAAAATTTAAAAACAAGTCCTCTAAAATTTAAAAATTCATTAGTTTTTTCTTCTATAATTATATAAACTTTATTTATTTATTTATGTTCTACCTTTCCCTCTTGTATTAAATAATTATTTTAATTATTTAACATTTTATCGACTTTTAATTATATCATTATTTTAATTAAAATTATGACATTTTCCCTTTCTTCTATAATTAAATAATTGATTTAATTGTTTAATTATTCACTTTCCCTCCTAGATTAAATAATTCTCTTTTATAATTATTTAATTTACTCCACCTCTTTACATCATTCTTATTGGTTCTCTCTATCTGTGTCATTCATATCCCTTCACCTCTCAATTAATGTCCACCCTTGATAAGGTTTTATTACTTTTTAATCTCCACCATCCATCCCTAACTAAACCCTATTTTTTCCCTAACCCTATTTCATTGGTTCTCAAACAATCTTATCCATTGATCTTCATCGTTTGATCTTGCCCCTTCATTCAGATTTGGTTTTCTATAAAAGAGACCTATCACTTTCATTTCAACCCTAGCTTGCTAGAGACAACCATAACTACTATCTTTGATATAAAATAAAATGGAGGAGCAATGACCTAGATTCAATCATGGCATAGAGACTGTTGGTAATACTATTTTATCATTTTATATTTCTATGTTCATTTTTGCTTCATTGTTGAGCTTTCTTTATTACAATTGTACTATAAATTGGAATAGCTTATTAAATTCATAATAGAAAATATAAATTACTCTTTTATTTTAGCTCGGAAAAATCTTTCAAATACTTATAACCCTATTCTATAGAGTGAAATTCTTGTTGACATTTTTTGTCCTTACAACTGTACTATAAATTGGAATAGCTTATTAAATTTGTAATGGAAAATAGAATAGTTCTCTTTTATTTTAGCTCTTTTTTTTTTTCAAATACTCATAGTTGTCAAATATATTGAGATGACTTGTAATTTTCTTGTAACTAGAATAGTGTATTAAATTCATAATAGAAAATATAAAAGTACTCTTTTCTTTTAGCTCAAATTCTTATTTCAAATACCCATAATTGTAAAATATATGAAGATGAGATATTTTTATAATTTTCTTGTAATTGGAATAGCTTGTTAAATTTATAATGGAAAATACTAAAGTACTCCTTTAGTTTAGCTGAAAAAATTATTTCAAATACCCATAAACCTATGCTACAGATTGAAATCCTTGTTGAGATTAGGGTCCTATGACTTGAGTTTTTTGTATTTGATGGTTGATACTATTGATTCATTCCTTTTCCCTTGATTCTACCCTATTTTACAGAATGAAATAGTTTTTGAGAAAATATAAATGTACTCTTTTGTTTTCACTCAAAAGAATCTTTCAAATACCCAAAACCCTATTCTCCGAATGGAATCCTTGTTGAGATTTTTTGTCATAGAATGAAATCCTTGTTGACTGCGCTGTAAGTTGGAATAGCTTATTAAATTAATAATAGAAAATATAAAAGTACTCTTTTATTTTAGCTCAAATAAATCTTTCAAATACCTAGTCAGTATGACAGTTCGGAAAGGGAAAATGAGAGGCGTTTTGTACCATGTTCCTTCTTCCAGCATTGTACCATGTGAGGGGTGTTTTGTACCATGTTCCTCCTTCCAGAACAAACATGAAAGTACTACCAGATGAATGTGATGGCTGGAAGAATTATCCAAAGAAAGTATATAAGGTTAATGGTAGTAGAAACACAATCTAGAAATCTATATTTTTCTTGAAAATTTTCCAGATCAAACAGCCCCCAAAAATACTGGGTATTACACTATTTAGTCCGGTATTACTGCTGGATCTATTTGAGATTTGACCAAAATAAAATAGTATTCTCAACAGATCAAAGGAGATTATTAGACAAACATATCCGAATAGAGGATAACAAAACCCTAGGATCTGAGAGAAAGTAAATACATAATAAAAAGTAAAAGCATGGAAAAGAAACATAGAAGTAGTACATTTTCTCTCTGCGTAGTAAGGCATCCTTTTATCTCTATCGTTGATGACGAGGGGGAATGTTGTAGGGTCGTGTGGGATTTGGACCAGGACACCAATGACTCAACCGGATCTTCAATCTAAAGGGCCCAACTCTGCTCCCGTCAAAGCCTGCCTGGGCTCGCTTTGCATCTGCCGCATGAAAGAAAGTTATAAACCTAACCCATGCTTATTCGAGCTGATCGCCACTTCTTTTACTGCCCCTATACAAAAAAGAAACATTCTGTAAGAAACAATAAACAACATCTATTTGATATGTCAGTTTGATCAATAAAAATAAACCAAAAAAAAAAAAAATCTACATGCCATATGCTTGGAATATGTCTCGCAAAAGGTTGTTCGATACTGTGACATCAACATTGAAAGCTACTGTGGCATCAACATCGAAACGTCCATAGCAGCTTGCAATGTTGATGCCACAGTATCGAACAACCATTTGCGAGACACATTCCAAGCATATGGCATGTAGATTTTATTTTTTTCGGTTTATTTTTGTTGATCAAACTGACATATCAAATAGATGTAGTTTATTGTTTCTTAGAGAATGACCTTTTTTTTGTTTTCGGTGTATAGAGGCAGTAAAAGAAGTGGTGATCAGCCCAAATAAGCATGGGGTTAGGTTTATTAATTTCTTTCATGCGGTAAATGCAAAGCGAGCCTAGGTAGGCTTGGATGGGTGCAGAGTTGGGCCATTTAGATTGAAGATCTGGTTGAGTCATTGGAGTCCTGGTCCAAATCCCACACGATCCTACAACATTCCCCCTCATCATCAGTGATATATTTGTTATGCTTTTACTTTTTATTATGTATTTACTTTCTCTCAAATCCCAGGGTTTTGTTATGCTCTATTCGGATATATTTGTCTAATAATCTCCTTTGATCTGTTGAGAATGCTATTTTTTGGTGTCATATTTCAAATAGATCTAGCAGTAGGTAATACCAGACTAAATAGTATAATACCCAGTACTTTTGGGGGCTGTTTGATCTAGAAAATTTTCAAGCAAAATATATATTTCTACATTGTGTTTCTACTACCATTAATCTGACATACTTTCTTTGGATAATTCTTCAAGCCATCACATTCATCTGGTAGTACTTTCATTTTTATTGAAAATGCAACTGTATCTCCCTTTATGAATAGCATGGGTAATGAGCTCAAAGCCTCTGTTGCGGAACATCACATTGAATGTCGGTGGAAAAAGAAGCTAATGACTGGAAAGGATCTTAATGCACCAAGGCCGAACAGAACTAGCTATGAGGATGAAAAACTAGTATGTAAATGACCAAATTAGTGTTTCACTTACAACTATATGTACAAAATGTTTATATTGAGTTTATATTAATTTGTTTTCTATGACAGCCTTATCAAAAGAGTGGTATACAAGAAAAAGAGCGCTATAGAAAAGAGATGTGTGAATCCTTTCGACTTCAGGCTCAAGGTGTGCTGGTTGAAGCCAGCAGTTCTCCGAGTAGTAGGTAGTGTTAAGTACATCCGGACTGTAAGTTTGTGGACATTAAATGCACTTTTCTTGTTGCAAACAAGCAACAGATTTTGTTCATATTCAACAAGTGCTTCCAATAGACTCGGCTTTGATTATCAAATTGGCCAATTAAATATTTAATGCAATCTGTGGGTCAGTGAGCAAGTATTATTCCTGACTGTTGAAGCATTTTGTTTTCTTCCAGGTTTGATTATTAATTTTCTCGCTAAATAGTAGTTTACCATCCATGCCTTTATAGGCAGTGATATTACAATTGCTACACGGCTAGCTTTCGTCCTTTTTAGTGCAACCCTTGTTTTTCAAAAGTATAATCTTTGAACAAGCGTACTTTTCATAGGAAAAAACAATTGTTTGCAAGGTGATTTGTAATTGATTTTGAAAATAATAAGTCAAATATAAAATAAATAGACCTCCATTCATTCCTAGGATAGAATGAACTCCATCTATATTGGACTTCACTGGCCTTTTTGTTTAGCTTAAATTTCATAGCTTTATCATTGCGTGTTTACCACACGCTTTAAGGTTGAAATAGCTGTTTCAATTAATATAAATTATGTACAAGGTCCCTTATTCCAAGAAAGAACTAGGAGACTAAGAGGCCCTTTCAAGAAATTTCCATTTGTTTAGCTCTTTTTCCCTGCATTGTCACTCTTTTTTAGTATTCAATTGTACTAGAGTGTTAGTGATTTTTGTGTTACAAGTGAATGGCATATAAGAACGTTGCATTTGTAGTATGCGTTTGGGCCCTGGTGCAAATTAATATAAAGAAATATTAACCAAGTAAACACATCCAATATATTTATGGAGTACCTTTTAAAGTAACCATGCAGCCTTAGTTTCTAGGCAACCATGTAAAGCAATTAATGGCAAGACAACATAAATTTATTGTTGATTAAGGGATCATGTTAAATATCTATATTTGGGCACACTGATAGAGATAATGTAAGCTCTCATGGTTTAACCATGGTATAAATTTCTTAAAGTTATGTGTAATGTTATGCTGTTTCAAGTTTTCTGAATTGACAGAAAATCTTTGGGGATTATTAAATCACTCCTTGGGCCTTTAATGCAATTAAATCCTTGTCCTGTCCAGCTGATATTTGGACAAGGTTTCAATGTGTTGACAATTAATTCATTTTGAATTCCCAATATTACCTGTACCTACAGGCAAATATGATCTTGTTGTTGTTGATCTTATTTATTTTTTAGGGGTTAAATTGTCTTTGAGCAGATGTTCAAATCTGTGTAATCACTGGCTGGAATCTTAGATGATATAGTACTGGTCTGAACTCGAACCACACATTTGAAGCACATTTTACTTTTGAGAGAAGCTTTTTAAATATAATGTCAGGTTTCAGAAATATTCAAGTGCGACAGGACAAAGAATATTCACGCTTTGAAATATCCTTTGCAAGTGATGGTCTGAAAAAATTGAATGCTGCCTAGTTTTCAAATTATAAATCAACAGTGTATGCTAATGTCAAAGCTGCCAAGTCTCTAGCAATAATCAATCCTTCTCTGTGTGTGGTAGGTTTACCTGTGTATCAAGATCTTTAAAATTGTATCCCCAAAAAATAACAAAATCTTTAAAATTGTATCCACAAAAACAACAATTGTAAGAAGATAATGAAACCCATTGGTGCTTGATGAGCCCATCATTGAATTGCCTGTAGAATTTTAGAGGGTTATTGCTTACCTAAGCCTCAATTTTAGACATACTCCCAAAATTAGTATTTAAAGAGTCTATAGAACAAATCAATGGTCAAGATGGAAAGAAGGTGAAGACATGGATCAAGGATTCTCATCAATTGATGAGAATTGAATATCCATGGATCAAAAAATCAATCAATGACCCTCAATTAATCAAACAAACACTTTCAAAACTGTTTCAAAGGTTATTAGCAAAGAATATTCTATTTTTGGATCCAAATTGAAGAATATTCCCTATGCAAGTTGAGTAATATTAGAATTGTAATTAAATAATTATCTTATTTAATGAAAGGGGTTAAGTGAAATTTAATTAAATGATTTAGATTGTTTAATTAAAAGAGAGGACATAAGGGGGTTTAATTTAAATAATTTGCATTATCTAATTAAACAATATTAAATGTTAGTGTAAAAGTGTAGGAATTAACTTAATTAAAATGATTAGATTAATAGATGAAAATGACGCATTTAATTAAATAACTAGGATTATTTTGTTAAATAGTTGAAAAGAAGATGAATTTTAGGATGAAATGATGTTAGTAATAAAATTGAAGTGTGTAATATCATTTAATATTAATTTTTTATTTTTTTATTACTAAACAAAGTTCTATTGGGTCCCTCTCTATTAAGAAAAGAATAAAATAAATAATCCACAATGGTTTCTAGAGATAAAAATTGACTACTTCATAATTTCCATTCTATAATACGAACTCATTTTAGTGTGGGTCTATTCATCTATATATTGACTACTTCATAATTTCCATTCTATAATACGAACTCATTTTAGTGTCGGTCTATTCATCTATATAGTGAACTCATTTTGGTGTCCATCCATTCATATTTTTTAGGATTCATTTAGCTCATTCCCAAGCCTTAAAAACTTTGTTCAAGATGATGTGTAGTCTCTATCATTATTCAATGTCTAAATTTTTTCAATTTTCTAAGAAATTATGTTCATCTAGACACTATATCATGCAACATGACCTTGCTCACTATGACAAATTTACAGTGTGATCCATGTGAACCATTCAATGACTATGATTAAATGGGAAAGGATTGAGGGATAAAGTAGAATTAAATATTGGATGGTAAGGTAATGTGGATTAATTTAGCTAAATTAATTAATTTAGCTGGAGGAGTTTTTGATAAGTTTGGCTTTGATTAAATTAATATAAATCTATTTAATTAAAGTAGGAGATAATTAATTAAATAAATAACAAATATTTATTTAATTAATGGCTAAAGTAAGGTGGGATAAAGGTGGCCAGCAAATTAATTAATTAAAATTATAAATATTTATTTAATTAATGCCTATGATAAGGTAAAATCAATTTTGGTTAGGTATGGACAAATTTGGGTGTGTACACCCTTATTAGCATGCCATGTTTTTGATCCTTAACATCTCATCCTATAGTTTGAGTCTTGTGATATAGCCAACCCACAATCCTTGATACTTTTGCCTATGTTTTCGTTCCCCTCTTAATTTCCCAACACATGTCATATTGTTTCTAGTAGTCAACTTTTGGTGCCATTACATTCATAGTGGAATATTTTCCACCCATGATAATTGCTCAAATATGAAGTGGTGGCTTGCATGATGGCAAACCTATTATGTTTATGGAGGATATAAGAGAGCTATTATTTTCATTTAGGATCATGATCTACACTAAACCAAATATATTTTGAGCACTTTTGTTTGAGTGTGGGATTCTTAGGATGAAATTTGAAGTGGTGGGTGTGCATGATGGCCAAGCCTAGTGATTTTACAAGGTGATCTCACACAAAGTTCATATTTGAGATTCATTAAATATGGGTTGTGGTTCTGTTATATTGATTTGATTTACTATTGCTATTGTTATGATTTGTTGTTGTTATATGATTATTTGAATATAATACAATCATCTTGATATTTCTCCAAGAATATGATACCTCTACAATAATCTTGTTATTTATCCAAGAATTTTATCTTCATTGTGTTGCAACTGGGAAAAGCATCTCTTCCCAACCCCATGAACCATCTTAGAGAAGCATCTTTCGGTGTTGTTATAAATAGTTTGAGTTTGTGATTTTTTTTTTGTATAGTCATAACTTTGTCATAGCACATCATACTCAAAATATAAATTTCCTATGTAACCAACCCATAAAAGAAAGGAAGTGTTGAAGGGGGTATGTTCATTAAAGTAGCAACCCTTTCTTTGTTGGCTATAAGAAAATCTAATGTTGCACATTCCAGTGGGTCTTCCACTACTACATTAGCCATGATGCTTATGTGTATGGGGGAAGTATCCTCCCTATCTAGTGTAGGTATTGATGTTATCGATGATTCTTCTTCAACAATAACCTCACTATATTCACTATGTTCACGAGTATCTTCTTAGTAGTCATGTTATTAGTAGTCTTAGAAGATAAGTTATAGGCTTTAGAAAACATTTATCCTATAGGGGATATAGGCACTAGCCCTACTCTAAAACTCAAATAAGATGGAATTTCATAAAATTACATCATCCAAATATTAGTAGATATATTAGGGGTGAGAAATTTAGGCATATCTTCTCCTTTTGAAGTGAGCATATAAGTACCAACATTAATTCCAACATATTAAATCTTTGATTTTTGATGATTTGATTTCCAAATAATACATATTTCACCTTGGGCTTAAGATTCAGATGAAATTTCTTGTCACCAAGAGGTATCAAGGTGTGAGACCAATTGAATTGGATTGCACCACCTAGGTCTCTACAAAAGCTTTTTCTTAGCAATATACCATAAATTGTTGGAATATCAACCACCAAAATGTTGAGATTCAATTTCTTTCATGGATACACTACCAAGGAAACTTGTACATCTTTGATTTGACCTACAAGAAGTACTTATTTTGACTCCTTAGAGTAAAATTTTCTAGAGGGCTTATGTTGGAGTAAAAGGGTTTAACCATTTACCTGCTTAAGCTTACTTAGGATTTCTTGTGCATTGAATGTTCTAAGATTTTAATCCCACATTAGCAGTGTGTAATCTATTTTTTTCTATTTAAATAGCACTATAGTGTGATTACTTGGTGTGAGAAAGACTCATAGAGGCTTGTGGAGTGCTTTGATGGGAGGCTTGAAAATTGATTTGGTGAGAGATTTTGGTGATACAAAAAAACAAGAAGGTGAATTGATTTTGTTCTTTTTTTTTTTTCAAATTCCTAACCCTATTTTACATTATTGGTTCTCAAATTATTTTGAGAAGGATTCAATTGTAGTATTTGGGAGTTTCTAATTGTTGTTGAGGGTTAATTTCTTTGTATTCTTGGAGATTTGTCACAAATGATTATTGGGTTTTAATTTCATTATGTTGTGATTATGTTATATTTTACATTATTTTTTCTCAAATTATTTTGGGAAGGATTCAATTGTAGTATTTGGGAGTTTCTAATTGTTGTTGAAGGTTAATTTCTTTGTATTCTTGGAGATTTGTCATAGATGATTATTGGGTTTTAATTTCATTCTATTGTGATAATGTTGAAAAGGAGAAACTATAAACAATGGATACATGGTATCATAAAACATCTTAGATGGCTTCATCTTTTGCCACATTTATATAATCTTGTTCCTCTTCCTATTACTGATAGTAAGAACTTTGCATGGAATTGCAAAAGGGATCATGTACTAGGAGTTATTGCAATGATGATGCCACTTTGAATGCTATTGATCACTTTGAGTGTCCTCATATTCTTTGGTCTAAAATTTGGGAAATACAATAAATTTTTAGACATACTCCCAAAACTAGTATCTAAAGAGTCTCTAGAACAAGTAATATATAAAAAAATAACAAATCAAGCATGATGTAAGTGAATTGGTGATTCATTTGGTAGAAAGTTTCATGGCGGAGAACATAAATAGTAAGTTGGTCTTGAAACTCAACACTAAGTGGATTTTTATAGAATTGGATGGTAGAATGAGATTAAACTAGTTAGGTCTCAAAATTTCCCATTTTCTTAGGAAATTATGATGATAAATCCTAGCCCTTCGGGAGCAGGTTGCTTAATCAAAAATCAAAAGGGGTTCACCATTCTTAAGTTATCAATTCCTCTTCCAAAAGATACTAATAATATTGCTGAATTTAATGCATTCTATCTCACACTAATTGAAATTAAAATGAGTAATGTTATGAAACTTGAGATTGAAGGAGACTCAACTATAATGGTAAATGTAGTAAGATCATAAACGACTCCAAACTAGGGATTAAAAGCTCTTCTGGATAGAATAATGTCAATCTTAGCTTGTTTTGAGTGCTACACCATCAACCATACCTATAGGGAGGAAAACAAGGAGGTTGATGAGCTATCTAAGTTAGCAGTGAATGGCTTTGATGAAAATTGGTGGTTAGAAAATGATTGAAATTGTGGTTATTCTTAAATGTCTTTGACATTAAACTGGGTTAAGCACAGCATTTGAAAGATACATAGAAACTACATATTATATGTTTCGAGATGTATTAATCTTGATTTATAAATAATTTGGGCCTTGGACTCTTATTTACCAAAATAATATCATTATTTTTTCTTATGTTTTAAATTTATTACTATGAATGATTAGGTGTTAGAAATGAGAAGTGTAGTTCCGACACATGCTATTAGTTATGGTAAAATTTGATTCGTTTATATTTCATTAGATAAACTTATTGAAGTTACTTATAGATAGTTTTTAATTAGGGGATACTTTTCAATTTTAAAAAACCACAGTTCAAATAATAAAATATCTTGTATTGTTTAAAAATGTATTAATATAGGAGATGACCTAAGTTCAACACCCTAATTTTGCACCTCTCAAAATAATATATGGAAATTTAATATCACTAGTTTTTTATAGTAGCTTACATAATAAGATCCTTCTTATAATTAACATTGCACTTCCACATCATAAAATGATGCTACTTTAGTATGTTTTTTGTTGAGGTGTTCAAAAATATCTCATAAAAGGTAGACCAATAGTCACACACTAATTCATGTTTTTTTCGTGTATGTAGAAGGGCGCATTTGCTTTGTGGTAATTTGCTCATTGGTAAAAGATATATTGATCTTGATATGAATTTATTATTTGAAAGATGAATGAAGGCAATAGTCTATGGAAGTAGGCATTACTACAAGGAAGGAATGGATATGAGTTCAAATATTGTATTATAGAAATTGGTATAAAATAAAAGAGTCACATCAATGTTTTAAGGGAGTTTCTATTGTGTGTAGATGATCTGAAGATCATCATTATACTTCTTTTTCTTTTTTGATATTTTTTAAAAATGTTGTGCCTACTAGGTAAAATTTATATATAGAGAAGAAGTTTATTCACAGTATTTTCATAATAAACAAATAATAGAAGGAAGGACGTTTTGATTATAGAACAACTAAGGCAACCATCTCTACCTAAATATAGCCATGAATTCATCCCATGTCAACCCCTTGACCTTTGCCTCTAATTCCATCTTCTTGCTTGTCCACCAAGTGGATGGTTCCCTCGATAATTGATAAGCTCCCCACAAAGCCTTCTTGTCCTCTATGTAATCTCTAATCTCATTTTTTTTTTCCATTTCTAAAACCCATGCCTCGGTGAAATCACCAGATTCTGCCCCATCAAATTTGGGGAAGTCACTTATCTCATATCACGTGACAAATCCGAGGCCATTCGCTCTTTTTGAAAGTTATGAGTTCCCCCCAGTAGTCTCATCTTCCTGCTCACTTAGAATGAAATCCTCACTATGACTTTTCATCTCACCTCCCCTAGAGGGTTCCTTCCTAGATCTTTCTATTTCTAGATAGGTTACTGAAGACCTGGTATCTTGTAGGAGTGCCAACAATTGGTCAATTTTATTTTCAAGATTACCAGAAGTCTCTCCTACTTCCTCTCCTCCTTCTAGATTACTATGCATACACATCGCTTAAGGTTATCTTCTACCTGAAGTTACAGTTAATCGTTATATTATTTTTAAAGTTCAAGTCCCTTCAAATTGCATCGATGGATCAATAAACTCAACATAAATTTTGCTACTTAAATTGCAAATTTCATATTACTTAGAACAACATGTATTCCACATGCATACAAGCATTTAATTTATCAACAACATTTGCATAAATGTTTTATTTATTAGCAACATTGGCATACATAAATTTATAAATAAGGTTCCACTTATTCAAGGTGTCAGAGATGTATATTCCTTAGATTTGTCACAACTTATTACAATTATTTCCGGAGGAGGTCGCACATGCAGGTGCTCCTCTTCATTCTTTTGTCTCTTAGTCAGGTTATTACAACTATTTTTAGTAGGTATACAACGGGTTGGGGGTAATTTCTTGTTCAAATCCACTTGGAGTCTAGCGGTTGATTCTTCTAACCACTTAATTTCCACCTTTACATCCCGAGTCCTTTCCATAGTGTGGGTAAAGGTCTCATCCTCCTTAAGCTATCCTTCACCTTCCATGTTCTTTCCTTCCATGGATTTAGTCCATGTTGCTCAGTCCTTCTTGCACTACAATCAATGAGCATTTCCTGTTATAGACTTAAACATGCAGTTTGTTTGGTGCACACCATGTCTGGCACATAATGGTTCACATTAGTTTCACAAGCACAAATCTATATCTGCATAATGGAATCATAGGCCCTAGCGTGCAACCACGCTCTGATACCATGTGTAACAACCACATTATAAAAAACATAAAACAATAAATATTTTACTCTCACCAGGAGCATTTTTCTCTAAACAACATAACAAGATGCATCTATTGTGGCTATAACATCAAGTAAGATAGTATTCTACCATAAAAACATGAATAAATTGAATTCATGAATTCAAGTACTATAATGAGGAGTACAAAGGTAAGAGATAAGGAGTCCTCATCTGGTTCAGCATCTTCTAAGACTTAGCTTGCCATAGATGCATGTGAGGGAAATTATCATTAGAGTGCTTTCCCACCATCCACAAAATTGTGCAATCCCTTACACACCTTCCTAACTAGAAGGGCCCCTACCCTTCTTAAGAAAGGCAATGATGGAAACCCTTAACAACAACCATCTGAGCTATGGTCGTAAACCCTACCTAACTAAATCTGCCATGCTACTAAGGATTCCTTCCTACTAAGGAGGAGACTCTCGTTAGTTAGGTATTTGGGTTACATATGAGTACTAAGTGCAGTCAGTGGCACTTACACCTACTTTGGCCACAGTTTTGTACTACTGCACAAACTCACCCACCGTGCTCCACTTGGAAAGACTCTCCTAATCTAGGGCTTCTAAGAGACTTTCTCTCTGCCCTTTACTCTTACCAAGGACACCTGTCCTAGGGAAACTCTCTAAACCTATTTAAGGATTTTCAAATAGGACACACTTCTCCTAGCTACTTGCCATGTGTGACTGACATTCAAGAACTAGGGTTTCAAACACAACACACTTTTCTTGCCTTCCTGCCATGTGTGACTATCATTCAAGAACTAGGTTTTCAAGAAACCTTTCATCAACTTCTATGGTTGACAATCTCAGCTTAGACTTACTCTCCTATTTTAGCACTAACCAGGTTTTAGATCAAGAAGTCATAATAATAACCTTATCAATCGCTAGATAGCTAGGTATTTATGGTAGTAGTATAATCAAGAACAGTTTGTTTCTGTGATATTTGACAATGACTTTTTCTCTAACCATGCTATAGAGATTAGTTGCAACAAGAATAGTAATATCAAATTACAGAAATAGACACGCATGTTGCATTACTCATAGGCTTAACTTGCATCATGAAACTCAAAAATTCCAAGTAACAAATTTCTAAGAAGTAATGCGCGACTGTTAAAGTTTGATTCTCGACAAGGCTGCAATGTTCTATAGAAGCCAAGAACTCCTAGTATCATTTTTTCTCATATAAATTCCGCTGTAGACGTCTCGACTCCTGCTCTCCTATAAGCTATTCGAGGTCCTAAAGAGGCTTATTTTATTACAGCGTATTGATTTCTTCCTTACCACACCAACTTCCAAATCTTTTCTCCTTCCTTCCCGGCCACGCATAAGCTCTTCCTCCTTTTATTTGTTATAAGAGATTATCAAAACTCAAAGGAGGTCAATTAAGTTCTTTGGTGGTTATGATAACCATCTCCTTAACTTTCTCAAACTTTCCCCGTCTCAAGAAGCTTGAGCATGATAAGATATTATGGAAAATCAAGAAGTATATGATTAAGGGTGGCGGATGTTTAGCTAGTATAATCTTTACCCCATATATATATATATAGTTGTTGCAAAATATATGATCCTCCAACTCATGATGGCCCGCCTCATTTCTTCAAATTGGAGGTTAAATTTATATGTTTAATATTTGAGTTTCAACCACAATAATATAGGCAATAAGGCATAATAACGTCATTTAAGTTTAGTAAAATATTCATTTGGAATAAAATGTATCCAATTAACCTTTCAACCTTGAAAATTTATTTATATTAAAATGCCTCTAGGCATTATCATGTATCATCACTATACTTACGAAGAAGAATAAATAATGTTATTTTATATTAATATCTATATATGTATTTAGCTAAGCCATGGGAAGAAGAATAAATAATGTTATTTTATATTAATATCTATATATGTATTTAGCTAAGCCATCTGACATAATTTCAACCTCAATAGGTGATAATATCATCCCAATGAGCTCAGGTGCCAAAATTTAGGTTAAATTCAATGACAAAAGAAGGTAGGGAAATTGGTTTACGAAACCCTAAAACCACTTAAGACAAAACTACTTCCTAGAATCACACAAAAGACATTCCTCAAAACAAGACTCCATACAACACCCTTCTAGGGTTCCTAGATCCCTTGACCTAACCCTTACTTAGATGGTGATTCCAAAGCATTTCCAACATTACCTCTCTACAAAGATATCTTCATGTCTTGCACTAATCAATCAAAATTTGCATCATTAATAAGTCATATTGTAAAAAGTAAAAGTGTTTTTAAAGCAACTAGGGTGGGATGTAACACTATGTGCTCGAGTATAATAAAAAATAAAAAATAATTTATTGCTAGAGTATTTTTTGGATTATTGTTACTTGTGCTTTTAGTTGAATTTTTACAATAAAGTTGTAATTAATAAAGAGGTGATTGTGTTAGGATAAATTATGGGTATAATGTTAGCAATAAATAATTAGCTAGGTTACGATAAAGGAAGTGATAACGTTTGTAGATACTACAATAAAAGACCTCAATAGTTTTTAAGCATCGATCTTTGGAAAATACAACTCTTGGTATTTCTTCCCATAAATAGCTACCTTATCAGTAAGGCAGTCAGTTGGAGTTTGGGGTCCTATCTTGTCAGGTCAAACCTTCGACAGTTTCATGTGAGAAGAATTAGTGGAGATCTTGAATGTTTTTTAGAATACTCAACTCCAGCTTTTCTTCTTAGAATTTATTCCTAACATGTTCTTTTAATGAATGAAATTATTGATGTCTATGTTGTAAGGTTCATAACAGCTAAAATATTTTCTCTAAGTCTCTATTAAGTATTAAGGTATTAAAGAAGTTTAGAACTATAAAATTCAAAATTGAGGTGCATAATTTTCTATTTTTCAATAGCTGTGTTTCTTAGGCTATTTATCCAATGTACTTTCAGACTCTAAATGGTTCATGGTATGAAGTACCTTTAGATCAACATTACATTTATCATTTATGAGATCTGTTAGGCAGCATATGAAGAAGATATATACATAAATGTAAAAATGAAGTTTTATTCTTAATGTTGGTCAATATCTCTCCCTTTTATTTGTAATTGAATAATGTTATCGTAAATTATATACACTGATAATGTCCAATTTATTGTTATTGTCTACAATGGAATCATGAGTAGCATGTATAAATTCTAATGTCATAGATTAAACAACATGGCGAGCGAGAGTACAGGCGGGAATAGGCCTTTTTTGAATTCATCTGGGATTGGCATTGTTGAGGAGGATTCAAGTGAAGATGATGCTCTTGTCTGTTGGCAGCCTTCCATTATGACTGCACGTAAGAGTAAATGGAAGGGGTCTGCTTTTGGTGCGTGTACAAAATCAAGGAAGAGAGAGTGTTGCGCAGAGTAGGAAGCAACATCGTGGCTCTTTTGTGGCTGGTTCTACTATTGAAGCTGAGGATTGCGTTGTTGATGACATTGTGGAGGCTAAACAGGTTGGCATCGGTGCTGGAGCTGAGGTTTTGGTGGGAGGAAATGTGCTCTCCCACTCCATGGCTAGCTCTGCCAGTGTTACCTCTGAGGATTTGGGTGGCTCTATTTTTGATATTGAGGGTTTGGTTGCAAGCTTTGTAGCTCTGATGCTAAAGCTGAAGAGGTGGGATTCCAAGCTCATGAGGGTTGGGAGATGGAAAATACAGACATTTCTGATGAGGATCTGCAAACCCTAGATGAAATTTTTGCCCGCTTTTTCTTGTGATGGATCTAGCTTGGATATTGAGTCTGGGTTTCATCTAGTCTGATCTTCCTGATGAGGAAGAGGAGCTCCTTCTTGATATTCTCTTTGAAGCTCATAGGATGTCAAGGGGGTGTGAGGAGGTTAGAAAGAATGTGGAGCAGTCTTATTCTCTTGTTTTTGGGTTACGTAAGGGTTTCCTTACTCAAAATGCTCCAATTATTTAGAACTGTGTGCTGTAGAGCATTTATGGAATGGGGGTTGTTTCCACTCATGCTGCCCTTGTTTCCCTTTTTCTATGTGGGGAGGCTGCTTGTAGTTTGTAAAAGAAATATGGCTTGGTCTGTGATGGTTCTGGTGCTCTTGGGCAAGTTGTAGCTTCTCCTATAAGTGAGATTGTTTCCCCTAGGGTTCCTTGAGTGTTTGAACTAGCTCAAGTCCTCATTGGTTAGGAGATTTTGTGGTAATCATCCTAATTTCCACATGATTAGAAGTTGGGCTCTTCGAGTTTGGAAGATTAGAGTTGAGGTTACTACTTTGTGTAATAGCTTCTTTCTGTTCTCTTGTCCCTGCATTGAAGATTATTCTAGGGTCCTTCGTAAGAGCCCTTGGTTTTTTGGCTTGAATTGTTTGTCTCTCCAAATGTGGTTCCCTGGTTTCAACCCAATGACAGATACTTTTAAGTTTCCTATTTGGGTGTGTTTGCTAGGGCTGCCTTTGGAGTTTTGGACAGAGTAGATTTTCATGTGTATTGCTAATTCCTTTGGTCAATATTGCACTATGGATAAGGTTACTAAATCTATGAAGTGTTTGTTAGCTACTAGATTTTGTGTGTTAGTGGAGAATAACTGTATTCTTCCCACTGTGAACTTTATCTTCTATATTTGCTAAGTGGGAGCAACAGACTGATTATGAAGACTCCCTGATTATTTTTCTTTCTTGTGGTAGAGTGGGTCATGCTTCCTTTACTTGCTTGAAGAAGAAAAGAGAACACATTGTTTGGAAGAAAAAAGAAAAGGTGACAAATATTGTGGAAGGCTCCACTATTCGTTCAAGAGCTCTCGTTTGCTCTCCTTGTAACAAAAAGATGAAAAAATTGGTGGAGAGGAATCCCTATATTATGGTCAAAACTTTTAGTAAGAAAGGATGTACTATGATTCCACCATACTATTACTATAGGACAGAGTAGTAGGGCACTCCATAGAGAACCTATGGATATTTCAGGGCTAATATTGGTAAGAAGGCCCTTCTCAGTTGCTCACATAGGATATACCCTAGTGTTGCCGTAATCAAATTCTAAATCTTAGTCCTACCATCATGTTGTTCAAAGAGTTGATCGATTACACGACACGGGCCTTTCTTTGGAACACTTTTTAAAATTTGGAAAAGGGGCATACGTACACCCCAACTGTACACATAGTTGCATAATACGATTGTGATGGTACCTACAGTGTAAGAATTATTCCACAGTTTTTTAAAATAACTTCTTAAAACAGTTACACATCCATTTTTAATTTTTCTTTTATAACATCGATTGTGATGGTAGTGTAAGAATTAGGGGAGATGATTGATCTTAGAGTGTAAGAATTAGTCTTTAGTTTCTTAAAAGAGGAGTTGATTGACTTGATAATTCATAATTGAATGAAATGCATTTTTTAGATTTAAAAATCCATAAATTATGTGATATTGTATCAACACACAAACAAAACATGAATTAATGCATGACTATTAATGTACATTTTTTTAGGTCGTTTTGAACACCTCAACAAAAAGCATACTGAAGTGGCATCATTTGATGATGTGAACCTCAACTTCAATTATAAGCAGAGATCTTATTATGTAAGCTATTATTGATTTGAGAGGTACAAAATTAGAGTACTCAAATATTAGGCAGGTCATCTCGAATATGAATACATTTTCAAACGATACAAGATAATTTATTATTTGAAGTGTATATTTTACAAATTTGAAAAGGACCCACTAATCATTCAATAAGTTTATGAGGTGCAATGTAAATGAATCAAATTTTACCATGACTGATAGGTGCATGTGCCAAAACTACACTTTTCATTTCTAACACCTAATCGTTTGCAGCAATAAATTTAAAATATGGAAAAAAATAATAATTTTAAATCATGCTTGATTTGTTATTTTTTTTTGAAATATGACTTGTTCTAGAGACGCTTTATATATTAGTTTTGGGAGTATGTCTAATAATTTTTTATTTATTTTTAAATCCAATTTACAATTACTCTTGAAATTGAAGATTAGGCAAGAAATAACCCTCTAAAATTCTAGAGGCAATTCAATGATGGGCTCATCAAGCACCAATGGGTTACATTATCTTCTTATAATTGTTCTATTTATCTGGATACAATTTTAAAGATTTTATAACACCAGCAAAACTACCACATACAGAAAAGGATTAAATATTACTAGACTTGGCAGCTTTGACATTAGGATACACTTTGTTGATTTATAACTTGAAAAGTAGTCGGCATTCAATTTTTTTCAGACCATCACCTGTAAAGGATAATTCAAAGCTTTCATATTCTGTGTACTATCACACTTGAATAGCTCTGAAATTCGACATTATATTTAAAAAGCTTCCCTCAAAAGTAACATGCGCTTCAAATGTGTGGTTTGAGTTCAGAGCAGTACTATATCATCTAAGATTCTGGCCAATCATTATACAGACTTGAACATCTGCTAAAAGAAAATTTAACACCTAAAAAATATATAAACAATATATAGCTGCTGGTTGGTTGATTCTAACATCAACAGGATCATATTTTCCTATAGGTACAGGTAAGATTTGGAATTCAAAATTAATTAATGGTCAATACATTGAAACATTGTACAAATATCAGCTGGACAGGCTAAGGATTTAACTGTATAACAGTCTTGGCTCACTTGGTGAAAAGAGTGCTAAATCTTTGAATTTAGATTATTATGACTTGGAGTGATTTAATAATCCCCAAAGATTTTGTCAATTCAGACAACTTGAAACAGCATAGCATTACGTAGAATTTTAAGAAGTTTATACCATTGTCAAACCATGAGAACATACATTATCTCTATCAGTGTGCCCCGGTATAGATTTTTAACATGATCCCTTAATCAACTATAAATTTCTGTTATATTGTCATTAAATGCTTTACATAGTTTCGTAGAAAATATTAACACTCGAGTACAGTTGAATACTAAAAAAGAGTAACAATTCAGGGAAAAAGAGCTAAACAAATGGAAGTTTCTGCAAATGGCCTCTAGTTCTTTATTGCAATAAGATACATACTTTATATTAATTGAAACAACTAGTTCAACCCAGACCTTAAATCGTGTGGTAAACACACAATGATAAGCTATTCAATCTAAGCTCAACAAGAAAGCCAGTGGAGTCCAATATAGGTGGAGTACAATTATTTTTTCCTATAAAAAGTATGCTTATTTAAAGATTATACTTCTGTAAAATAAAGGTTGCACTAAAACGGAGGAAAGCTTACCGTATACCAATTGTAATATTACTGCCTATAAAGGCATGGATGGTAAACTACTATTTAGCCAGAAAATTAATAATCAAAGTTGGAACAAAACAAAATGCTTCAACAGTCAGGAATAATACTTTCTCATGGAGCCACAGATTACATTAAATATTTAAGTTCTACTAATTTGACTACTGGGAGAACTGCTGGTTTCGACCACAACACATTGAGCCTGAAGTCGCAAGTATTCACAGATCTCTTTTCTATAACGCTCCTTTTCTTGTATACCACGCTCTTGATAAGGCTGCCATAAAAAAACAAATTAAATAAACTCAATATAAACATTTTGCATATATGGTTATAAGTAAAACACTAATTTTGTCATTTACATACAAGTTTTTCATTCTCATAGCCAGTTCTGTTCCGCCTTGGTGCAATAGGATCCTTCCTAATCATTAGTTTCTTTTCCCGCCTACGTTCAATCTGATGTTCCGTGACAGACGCTTTGAGCTGATTACCCATGCTATTCATAAAGGGAGATACAAGTGCATGTTGTGGTAAAGTGCTGGGAGGAACATGGTACAAAACACCCCTCATTTTCTCTGTCCCAACTGTCACATTGACTAGGTAACCATGCTCAGATCTGGCGCTCCAGATAGTTCTATCATTCTGTAGTGCTATCGAGCTCAGATCTGGCATTCCAGATAGGAGAAGAAACTACTCAGAGAAAGAAGTTGAAGGGATGGAAGATAAATCTGAGAAGGAAATTGAAGGGATGGAAGGTAAATCTGGGAAGGAACTTGGAAAGATGGCAGATAACCCTAATACAATACCTCGACAGAGACACACAGTACCAATGGATCCTGAGGGTACTACAGTAGAATCATCTAGGGAGCCATCACAATCATTCTATTGTTGGGATTGATTTATGAAGAACGTCCATGAAACTGCTATAGTACACTCAGGATCCAATGGTATGGGTGTCCCTGTCGAGGTATGCTATTAGGGTTATCTTCCATCTTTCGAAGTTCCTTCCCAGATTTGTCTTACATCCCTTCAACTTCCTTCTCAGATTTATCTTGCATCCCTTCAACATCTTTCTCTAAGTAGATTCTTCTCATATCTGGAACGCCAGATCTGAGCCTGCTGCTTCTCCTCCATTTTCCCGGCCAACTCGCTCCCTTGTTTAATATCTGGAATGATATTCGTGCTTCTTCCACGTATCCAAAAACACCATGCACAATTATATATTCTAAAGTGAGTATTAAACATGAAAGCTTAACTATAAAGGGAGTTTGGTTTCAAGAAATGAGGCAAGTCATATAAGACATTGAGTCTAGTTTCAATAATGCCACTTCTTGTATAAGACCATTGATTGACTGATAATTGTCGATTTCATGTTTGATTAATTTGGAAATTGACCAAATTGGTTTAAAGATGAGTTAGATAGATTATCTAATTGTTTCATGGTTTTTCTGAGACTGAGATGATTGTTTATGTAAAATCAAGGTGTTTGATTGATTATGCTATGGATAGTGACTAACTCAAAAAACCCTAAAGGAATGACCTAGTGCCTCAAGAGCTCATCAATGGTGTCCTTGCCTATGTAACATGTGTAGCGATAGGGTAGTTTGACCTCGACATGGGTGAAAGATATTTTATTATGAATAATGATTGAATTTATTTGACAAACCCTAAGGACTGACCTAGTGCCTAGAGGGCTCATCGATGATGGCCTTGCCTACATGAAGTAACTACACATGGCACCTAAATGCAATGTTTTCACCATGGTACTTATCCAAAGCACCACCAAAGTAGTTTCTACAATTGGAAGAATTATTTGTCTTAACTATTTTGTTGATTTTTTTACTTTTTTGTGGTCACACAAGATTTATGTTTGTTAGGTTTTCATCAAAGTGACAATTTTTTTATTTTTGAGTTTTTTTCAAAGATTCTCTAAAGCTAGTTGTAGAATTTGTGCAAGTGTAAGCTATTGATAGGCTTTAAAAATGGTTCACCTTCAAGAGTTGAAAGATAATATTCACCAGACCCATATACCATAGTTATGATGTATAGAACCAACAAATTAGGCTCAAATTTAGAAAGCTTCACTTTTTCTCCTTGATTCTTAGTATTTTCCATTAATTCCAAGTCATCGATGTCAAAGTGTCTAACCCAAACCTTCTTATTATAACTATGATGAAGATGATTTTGATAAGCATGTAGGTGAACCAATGCATTATGTCTTTGCTCATCTAACAATTATAACTCACTCAATTTGGATACATGATATTCCTCATCATGAGTAAGACCTTGCATGGATATGCTCAAGGAAGGCAACTCGACCTCAATAGGAAGGATGGCTTCAGAACCAAACACTAAGGAATATGGTGTGGCTCTTGTGGGATTGTGAATGCTAGTGTGGTAAGCCCATAAGGTGAGATTAAGTTAGAGGTGTTAGTCACGACTAGCATTATTGATAGTCTTCTTCAAAAAAAATATGATGCTCTTCTTAGATGCCTCCGCTTGGTCATTACCTTGTGGATAATATGGAGTGGTGAAGTTGTGTTGGATGTGAAAATTTCATATAATTTATGAAAATCTTGGTTCTTAAATGGAGAACTATTATTAGTAATGATAGATTATGGGACACCATAACAATAAATGATTTAATTAAGAATGAATTTAGATATTTTTTTCTAGTAATATACGCCATAGGAATAGCCTCTATCCATATTATGAAATAGTTGATAACTATGGTAATTAACTTATGACCATTGGATGAGGTGGGATGTATTTTACCTATGATTTCAAGTCCCCATAATGTGACAGGCCATGGTGATGTGATTGGCTAGAGTTCTTGGCTCACGACTTAAGAATTTCATTAAATAAGTCTTTTCATTTACTCTATGGAGTCAATATAAGTACTTCTTGTAGGTCAAATTGAAGATGCACAAGTTTCATTGGTAGTTTATCTAGAAAAGAAATTGAAGCTGAACATTTTGGTGGCTAAATTCTAACAAGTTATGGTATGTTGTTAAGAAAAATCTTTTGCATAGACCTAGGTGTTGTAATCCAATTCAATTGGTCTCACACCTTGACACCTCTTGGTGACAAGTAATTTAATCTTATTCTTAAGCCCAAGGTGAAATACATTATTTTGAAATTGAATCATTGAAGATCAAAGATTCTATATGTTAGAACTGGGTATGTGCAGGATCATGATGGGACAAAAAGTGGCAGTATGATGGGTATGTAACAAATATTTTCACGAGAATTGATATTGAAAAAAAGAGGGTTTTTAAATGAGATTCTTAGGTTTCCACCTATATAAATTATGCTTCACTTTGAATTAGAGAAGTAATTATTATTCATTTTCTATTAGAATTACGACTAAAGTCCTGATTGAGAGGGTGATTGAAAAACATCTATAACTTTCAAATGATATCACATTTTTTGAATCCAAAACATGAATCACACTTTCTATCTTTTCATCTTAAGTTAAAAACAAAAAAAAACTTAATTTAAGCTGAAGTTTTGTGAGATTAAATTAGTTAGACACATATGAATTTTTTTATATTTAAAATTTGTAAAAAAAAAAATATAATTATTTATTCTTGGAAAAATTACAAATAAATATGTATACGCCGGGACATGAGTCCTCTCTTTATATAAAAACATTAAAAAAATATTATCGTTTTATTATTATGGTTGGGAATTGGTTGAGCGGACACACCTTATTTTTCCTAACATTTAGTCTTGGCAAATTGAAATTTTAAATTTTCACAAAGAGATTTAAAAAAAAAAAAAAACTAGTAGTTTGCAAACTACATTCAATTTTATCGTATTAATGCACATATTTTGAAATAATATAGATAACTTATTCAAATTTTTACATCAACTTTCCTAACTTTTTTTTTTTTGAAATTTTTTCCACTTAAAGGCCTATTTTTTACATGATGATCCTGCACATACCCGACTAGTGTTGGTACCTATATGCTCATTTTGAAAGGAGAAGAAATACCTAAGTTTCTCACCCCTAATATATCTGCTAAAATTTGGAAGATGTAATTTTTTGAAAGCCCATGTTATTTCAATTTTAGAGCAAGGATAGTGCATATATCTCATATGGGAGAATTTTTTTCTAAAGCCTATAAAACAACCTTTGAGGCTACTAATAACATGACTAAGTATGAAGACTTGGTTTTTGGTTTATAGTTTGTGCAAGAAAAGGGAATCAAGTAGCTCAAGGTAACTACAGATGTAGAATTAGTGGTCAAACAAGTTAGGAATTAGTTTCAGACAAAGAATAAAAGACTAATAAATTTCCAAAATAAAGTGGGATGAAAATAAAGGATTTGATGCCTTCTCAATGCATGTTATCCTTTAGAAAGGAAAATTCTAAAGTGGATTTTTTGGTAGTGTTTACTTCTCTTCTAATTACATATCCCATTGTTGAAATGGATGTATATTTTCTTAATCTTATTTATAGACCAAGTGTGCTAGAATGATCAAAATTGGTAGGTCTTCAATGATGACAAACATATCATTTCTTTCCTTGAGGAAAATGGTACTTTTTAAATTTTTATATTTGAAGCTCCTCAAGCTTCAAAGAAAAGGAATACAATAGAAAATATGTATGGAAGCCATGAAGTGCTATAATTAGAAGAAAATACCATTACGAAGGGTCTAATTTCATTAGAGCAGTTGTTCAACAAACAAGATTGTAGTGTAAAAAGAAAATTTGATGAACATATTGATACTTCTCTTGAGAATATAAAATTTATTGTTGGTTTTGAGAGTGACCCTAAAATAATTATTATTGGTAAATTTCATTCTATAAAGGAGAGATTAAACCTCATTGATTTATTTAAATAATACAAAGATGTGTTCATATGGTGTTACAATGATCTCAAGGATTTTATGGATGGTGAGTTCAATTACCATATTTCTTTGAAACCTAGATCCACTCCATACAAACAGAAGCAAAGAGAATTCAATCCAAAGGTGGTTGATGCTATTTTTGTACAAAATTGGATAAAATTCCCAAAGACAAGATTACCTATCGTATTCATCATTCTACATGGGTTGCTAATATCATTATTGTGAAGAAGAAAAATGGTGAAATAAGAATTTGTGTTGATTTTCATAATTTAAATTAAGCTTCCATTATGGATAGTTATCCAATTTTGAATATGGACTAGATTCTACAAATTGTCTCAATATGTGAAATGATGTCAATGTCAATGACTTATTAAGTTATAATAAGGTTATTGTTAATTCAGATGACCAACATAAAACTACATTCATCACATTGTGGGGTACTTTTCCTAAAATATAATTCCTTTTAGATTGATGAACACATGTACCTTTTCAGAGGCCAATGGATCTTTCCTTTATATATTTTCTAAATAAGATCATTCTTATCCTTTTATATGACTTAAAAATATTTTCAAGGAAATGTAAAGCACATTTGTATCATTTAGAGTGTATTTTATAAAGATGTATTCAAAAAGGTATTTATATAAATTTGAAGAAGTCCATTTTTGGTGTCATAAAGGGGAATTTACTCAGATAGATTATGTCTAAAGAAGGGATTCACATTGATCTATAATTGGTTAAGGTGATTCAACAATTGGCACTACCTTATAGAAGGCTAAGTTTAAGGTTGATGCAAGAGCATTTGAGGAATAAGCGGTCCACATCAAAATAAAATGTTATATCTTGAGTTGTTTTTGCATTCATTTTGGAGTGTGATGTTTAATTTTGGTTCGTGGTCAATTTTGGTAGGGACCAAGTGACATTATTGGCATTGGCTGAAAAAATTTCATTATTCAATTTTCAACTTTATTTTCTTGTATTGATGCATTTGTAAATTTTTTGAGTCCATAGATAGCTTCATTTTTTAATATTCAAATTTTAATTGTGGATGCAAAGTATCTTTGTCTTCATCAATATATTATTTATCCTTGCACCTAATGGATGTGTTGGGAAAAATAAATAATCACACTTTTTGAAGAATAGAATTTAAGAGTAAAATGGAAGTCATTAAAAAGAATTTGAATAGAAGCCAATGCTAGTTGAAGATATGAAAACAACATAATGGAAATATGGAAGAGGAGTTGAAGAGATACAATGGCTATAGAAGAGATGGTGCAATGAATAGGAGGAAGAACATAACTTTCAAGAAAATAAAACATTGCAAATGGGGATGGAAAAATAGGGGTTTTCACATTGAGAAAGAAGAGTCTTCCAAGGAGAAAGAGTGTTGGGAATTTCTTCTTGTGGAAGGGTGAAAGAAATTTAATAAGAAAATTGAAACTGCAAAGTCCAAGAAATTTTTAATGTAGATTGAACAAGGAGTCATGTTTGGTAAAAGGATATAGTAGATTCAAATTAAGAAAAGGTGAATAATACAAATTGCAAAGATAAGGGAAGCAAGTAGGCTACACGATGGGGAGGTCAATGATAAAGGCAGCTAGAGGAATATTCTAATTTATACAAGTCTATGCACAAAATAAAACAACAAAAAAAGGAGGTGGAGCATAGAAGGGAAGATGAATTAAGTATGAAACATAAAAAATAGGTTCACCAATTTGAAATGTTGAAAATGGGGGTGATGAACGTTTCTCATTTTATTTCATTAGGAAAAAATATACCCACAAATAATTGACTTACAATCCTTAGTGGAGTCAACTCAATAAAGGAATATGTTGGTTTCCTTATGATTGAGGACAAGGTTATTAGCCTCAGTAGCACTTTTAGGAGAAAAATTAAAAATAGTAAATCAACTCAATTATGTCCATTCAAACTTGAATCATTAATTTAAAACATAATAGAAACATAAACAAGAAATTTCCTATAGATCTCTAAATGGAAGGATGATGTGTACGTATCACAAAAATATAGTTTCAAAAGGTTGCCTTGACTCATTTTCCCATAGGTGAATGGGTCTATGTGCGGAGGTTTTACTTAGCTTTTGGGATCCTGTGGTGTCATTTTATAGCTTTTGTTTGGTCTAGGTTTCAATAAGGGACAATTAGAAAAAATGTCTATAGGTGAGATTTTGTGGATTGACAACAAATATGACAATTTTACAACATTCAAAACCTACACATTCACAAAGAGGAGAAAAATTGTTTGTTTTTTCTAGATAAGGGTTCTTGTATTTTCTTGAAGCATTAAGTATGCTCTTCTCTTGTATCTTTGGATAATCTAGAGAATCAGAAAGGTGTGATAGAAATACTAGATTTTGGGGGTTTCTTTCTTGGCTTTATATTGCAGGAGAATTTTGGGAGCTTGCTGCATAAGATATGAGCTCATTATTATGTACACAATGTCTGAGAATGTCAAATTTTCCTTTTGTTTCGTCCTAGTTGGACATTCGAGGAAAATCTGCAAGGGTTTGAAGATTGAAGATTGTTGCCAAATCTAGAAGGTAGCCACATTTTTTGATCATTTTCAGCCAAAAGGAACATCACCATCACATCCAAAAGGGTCAAAGACCCTAATATTGACCACCAAATCATTGAATTTGGAAAAAAATTCTCTTAGAGGCAATAAAATTAGCAAGTGGGTTGTACAACCCTACCTACACAGGTAGGATTTTTTATTATTATTATTTTTTTGGTAATTCCATTTTTTTAAATAAAATTTCAAAAAAAAAATGTAGTATCTATTTATAAATCAAAATGTTTAAATAAAAGAAATGTAATTATTGCAAACTTGCGGTACATAGGTATTGTTAGCCTACGGCCTGCAAACTTCTAACCAACTATGACAGGGACATCTCTCACATGCACGACCATTGGTTGTCGCAAGGGGAAATGTCCATCTTACCCCACATGCCCCATTTTTTATTTTTTTTATTTTTTTAACGTTTTTCAATAAATAAATAAAAATTAATATGTTTTTTTCATTAAGTTCTTTTAAATGAAAACTTTTAAGATTTTAAAAATAAAAATTCTATTTTTTTCTTTATTACTTTAATTATTTTTTCAAAACATATCAATAATTTTTTTTATTATTTTTAATAATAAAGTTTTGAAATTAAACTTTTAAATAAACTTTTTTTAAAAACAAATTGCATTTCAATAAGCAAACCTAGGAAAACTTTTTTTCTACCAATCAAGCCTTGTATTGCATCATTGACTCCTCTAACTGATAGTCAAATGGGGTGAGTTGCTCCTATTGACACATCATCCCTTTAATTAAATAAACTAAACTTTATTTAATCAAATCTCCAAATGCATATTTCATCCTTTTCTGATTTAAATAAATCAAATATTTAAGTCATAAAAGTCAAACTCATCCTAATCATCATTAGGCTAATCTAAATGAAATTAGCCTAACCTAAGCACCCATCAAATCCTCTAGATATCTCCACTTGCACAAATAAATCAATTTACTGATTTATTAAAACCCTTATTTTCCATCAACTTGGCATAAAACAGAATATTCCTTCAAATTTGAAAATGAGGATTATTGTGCATGTTTTGTGCACACACCCTACCATAGGCACGGACCCCCTTTTTTCGCTCCCGACAGGCTGCTTTGCTCCTGTCTTGTTTTGCATGCCCCATTTCCAAACCCAAATTGGTCATGTGCCATCAAACGATCAAATTCCCCTACCCAAATTCACCTGCTTGGGGTATTCAAATCTAAGGAGAAATAAAGTCCCCCATCCCCTTTCTGCCTTTTGTCTTGCTTTGGCTATTTCGGAAACATCCGTGGACCCCTGTCGGTCCAGTTTCCACATTTTTGGCTTTGAGGCCAACTTTTTGGTGGACTTGGGATGTGTTTGGGGTGTTTCAATGAACTTCCAAGGTTTTGTCAACATTTGGTTGAGTTTCGATGGTTTTGAAACTTTCCCTCTAGAATTCTCTTCCTCCTTGGCTATTTGGAAACATCTGTGGACTCCTGCCACCCCCGTTTCCTCATTTTTGACTTTGGGGTCACCCTTTTTTGGATCTAGGATCTGTTTGAAGTACATAAATGAACTGCCAAGGTTTCTTCAAAGTTTGGTTGAGTTTCGATGGTTTTGAAACTTTCCCTCCAAAATTCCCTTCCTCCTTGACTATTTGGAAACATCTGTGGACCCCCATCGCTCCCATTTCCTCATTTTTGACTTTGGGGTCACTCTTTTTTGGATCTGGGATGTGTTTGATGTGTTTAAATGAATTGCCAAGGTTTCGTCAAAGTTTGGTTAAGTTTCGGTGGTTTTAGAGCTTTGTCCCC
>VDFB02039259.1:0-19658 GCA_007258455.2 Sequoia sempervirens
TGAGGATTAGAAGCATGACACACATCTATGATCTTAACGGTGATGTTCTATGATCTTAACGGTGATGTTTTCTATTAATGCTGGTCTTCCTTCCCCCTCACCATGAGGATTAGAAGCATGACACACATCTATGATCTTAATGGTGATGTTTTCTATTAATGCTGGTCTTCCTTCCCCCTCACCCAAGGTGCAAAACATAGGAACATTATGATGATGTACTGATGATGTTATCTACCTTAGTAAAAAATTTCCCTTTTCCCTAATAAATGATCTTTATTTTGCAATAAAATCTCTTCATAGATAGGTGGTGGGAATCTAATAAACTAATTTCCTTCTTCTGTATGAACTTATGTGCACCAGTGTGAGTTTTGTGGGATGGTTATTCAAGGTTCCATCCAATGAATACTATTGTATCAAGGCAAACTTAGATGGGCATAATACTATTTTGGATCAAGAATATCATTTGATAGAAAAAGACGTGTTAGAGTTTCTTTATTGATGATAGACCATACATGGAATAGCTATGTTATGTATAGCAGGTAAAAGTATTCCCTAAAGGAAATGGTAATGCTTAACTATACATCATAAAATGGAGACCTTATGATGTTAGGAATACGTTTATTGAATCCTAATTGTTTGTGTGATAGCTATACCTTAACCCAATTGCAAATGTTATGAGTTTGACTCTTTAACATTTATAAGAAGCTTGACATAGTAACAAATCATGTATAATCATGTCCTGTACTAAACTAGGTTTTAATACTTGTTTCAATCTTTATTTTGGGGTTACTTAGCTCTCTTTGGCATATGTTGGTGGTGAGGTGAATCCATTGGAGAGATTCATTCATTTTGTACTTATAATCCTAAGATTTAAAATGAAAGTGTGGCATACATTCAACTCTCATATAGTGCAGTCATACTTCAACATTTATGCTTGTGTTTATTATTAAGAGGGGAAGTATAGCCTTTGTATTAAAATTAATAAGGGAGTGATGAAGGACGTCAAATTTCAATTGTCATGTCAAATTGCTATAAAGTATCTTGGTGTCAAACTTTAATTCAATTATGGAAACTGTAAATGATTGTTTATATTGAAAACTCTAGTTGAACCAGGAAAAATATGTTGAGAGGATATTGCAACGGTTTAAAAGTGCACAAATGCAAACTTGTTAATGTTCTTGTTTTTGTTGGTTTAAATTTATATGTAGAAAATTGTCCCAAGATATGAAAGGACATGTGTCATGTTCCTCATCTACTGTCCCCATTTTCGATGTCCTCTTTCGGATTAGTCTATTTCTGATACACTTACTATTTTTAGTAAGTGCTATATTTAGTAATTGGTTCGACAAGCAGAGCAATGTAGGGTTTCCTGTTTGGGCAATGTGTGGAAGTTGTCCGATGAGCTTTATTGCTTGTGCCAATCCTTTCTGTGGGGTTTTTTCGGTGTTTCAGTGAGACTTTCTATTTATAGCAGTGGCTAGCTTACAGTGCTTACTATTCTTAGTAAGCCATAGGGCATCCCAGTGATTTTTAGTTTTGTACCAGTTGATGTTTGGTGAGTACTTACTATTTTTAGCAATTGCTACTTATAGTAAGTCTATTTCGGGAAACTAGTTTCAAGGCCATTGTGTCCTCAATAGTGTTTTTTCTAAGGTGGCGTTGGAGAGCCTAAGGTTGAATTATTTAGTAGTTGCTTTTAATCAGTCACTTAAGTTATTTTATAAACTAACTTTATAACTTAAGTGAGGAGGTAAGTGGTCATCAAAAAGTACCTTGGTGCCTAAGCGATAACTTTAAATCGTTTTAGAAGGCTACAAAAGTGCAAATAGTTTTGTTGTGACCTTTTCACACATCACCCCATTCAAAATGGGGACCCCCTACTATTGGTCCATTCGGGTCTTTTGGCTTTGGTTTTGGGTGGTCTTGCGGCTGTCTCTCTTTGTTCCGTCTATCTTTTCGGGGATGTACCTATCTTTTGGCCTAATTTGGAGTTTTGGTTAAGTCTGGAGTATGTCTTGACAAATTAGGGTTTTCATTCTTTAGGCTAGTTTGAGATTAAATTGAGTTGGCAAACCGAAATCTAAGCTCGACTTTGCAATCAAGAGGCTTCAGGCAGGTTCCCATTAAAATTTCACTGAATTCTGACAACTTACTATTTTTAGTAAGTACTCAATTTGAGACCTTTTTCTTAGGACTTTTGAAATTCTGACTGTTGAACCATTTGTAAAGCCCTTTGAGCTGCTTTGCCTGCAAAATTTGAGCAAATTCTGACAACTTCCTATTTTTAGCAGGTCCATCTTTGGCAGGCATGGTGTCACCATAGCAACTCTAGCACTTCAGCTTTCAAAACAAAGCAACATGCAACGAGAACAACATCAAATGGAGGTCTACATAAGTGCATGCAAGGAAATTAGGGTTTCCTACTTTCGTACCTAAAATGAAGGGCAAAATGCAAAAATCTCTAAAAACCGATGTATCCCATTGCAATCAGCATTCTTTGAGGAATCTACTGGTAAAATTTGAGCGCATTTCGCATACTTACTATTTTTAGCAAGTCACTTCCAAAACAAGGCTAAAAATAGTAGGTAAGCGCCAAAGGCAGGTGTGGATAGGTCAGTCATGTCATGAAGGTCAGGGTGAACGAGTTTCAAGCCTTGAGAAGTTGCAAAACTTTGAAAATCACAAAGAGCTCAAAAACTGCTAAAAATAGAAAATAAGGATGAGCTAGGGTAAAAAATACGCCTAAGGCATTGAACATGCAGACAAGGGGTCAAATGCGCCCAAGGGAGAAGAGGTGAGAGGATTTCTCTAAGTCATGAAAACAAAAGAAGACCCCCTCATATGCGCCCTAGGAGAAGTAAGAATGTGTTGGAGGAAGTTTTCTAAGGCTAGGAATTTGAAGAACAAGGGGTAAAATGCGCCCAAGGAAGAGGTTGGGTGAGAAAAGTTTCTAAGGCAAAAATAAGAGTTGACCCCTCTAGATGCACCCTCAACAAGGCTCCATATGCGCCCAAGGTATGAGGAGACTTAGAGAAATTTGCCTAAGGCACGAAAATGTGAGCAACACCTGTCATATGCACCCAAGGAATAAGTTGATGAGAATTTTCTAAGGCATAGAAAAATGAAGCAAGGGGTCTCAAATGTGCTCAAGGTGGGATGAATGGGAGTTTGAAGATTTTTCTAAGGAAGAACCCTCATATGCATCTAAAGGTGAATATAATGCATAAAATTTTCTAAGGTAAGAAATGGAAGAAGACCCTCTTGAATGCGCCCAAGAGAAGAAGGGTCTAAATGCGCCCCAAGGTGACTAGGATAAGCCAAAACGTCTAAGGCATGAGAAATTGAACGAGACCCCATCAAATGCGCCCAACTGAAGTGCCTAAGTGGAAATTTTTCTAAGTCAAGAAAACGAAAGGAGACCCATTAAAATGCGCCCCACTAAAGAGCTTGAAATTTTTCTAAGGCATGAAGCAAAAACACAAAGAGGGGAATGCATCTTGCACACAAATGCCCAAATATGCCCTCAAGGTGAAAGATTTTTCTAAGGCAAACACAAGGACAACAAGACCCTTAAATGTGCCCTATGAAGAGATAAATGAAAATGCGCCCAAGAGGAAGAAGATGGGTAGAATATATTCTAAGGTGTGAATTGTGAGCATAACCCCCTAAGTGCGCCCCGGAAAATATGTTAGATGAGAATTATTCTAAGGCGTGGGATTATTTTTCCACATCAAGAGGGGGTAAAATTTTCAATGTTGGAAATTTTAATTGAGATGAGTAATTTCCCACGAATGTTTGAGATAACAATGTGTTACAGGCAGTTAAAAGGGGAAAATTCAAATTTTGCATGGGAAGGAATCTTCAACTATGGAAAATTCTATGACAACTGGGACCCGTCTGGGTGACAACTCGCCCATCACTTCGCCAAAGTTAGAAAATTGCCAAGTAGTGGGAGAGGAAATTGAATGAACTTGCTAAAATAAACTCCCACACACAATTATTTAAGCAACGAAGTTTTCATTTCTTCTCACCATTTGCACATGCGAAATTGTGACTTTGAAAGTGAGAAGAAAAGTGTTGAGGTGAAGTTGCTGAAGTGAGTTGGTCAAATCAGCAATCTTGGGTGAAATTTTTCTAAGTGCCAGAAGTTATACTACTGAAAGTATTGAGGTTTGGAGTTAGAAAATTTAATGCTGAAGGCTCGTCTTTTTCGTAATTTACTCCATATTTTCACCATCCCAAGGTGATTTATTTTCTAAGTTTGAATTTTAATGCTTGTCTTTTATTTTGCAGGATGGCTGAAGCAGGTAGAGGAGATGCTGCAAGAGCGAACAAGGCTGCAAACAAGGCTGCAAATGCTGAATCAAGCAAAGCTGGCGTATCCAGGTAGGCAGTAATTAAGAAGTTGAGCAAGACATTTCTTCCTGAGTCAAAGTTTACTTCAAAGCTGGGAGAGTTGAATGATACCAACCTCGGTTCATTCAGCCTAGGAGCACTTAGAGGACGAATGTATGGGCTAGGAGGCCATCCTCCATTAGTCACAACGCACCAGATTATGAAGAGTGGAATTTATGCAGCTGTTGGTTTTCCACCAGCAATTCAATGTCCAGAATTGATGGAGTGTGCCAATTGTTATAGGCCGGAGCGAAGGACGATTGTTTGTTCTATGGCAAATTGTTTGCCAATCTCACGCTTGATGCCATTGGAGAGGCGTTTGGAATTCCCACTTTTGATAGGATGGTGTACAAAACAAAGGAAAGAGTTGAAAGGATGTACGCCTCCTCTTTTGAAAGATGTGCCGTGATGATAAATTCAGTTTGGATGCAAAAATCCAGGCCTCCTCGCACCAAGCTTCCCAAGCAGATTATCTCAGATGATGTGAAGCAAGAGTACTGTGATTTGATAATGATGCTCAGTCGGGTGAATGGAAGCTCTCAATCATTCATCTTCGAGCCATGGATGTTTTATTACATCGGGATTATAATCGAGGGGAAAGAATGCATTGATTGGGCAAGGATGATAAGCAACAATCTGAATGAGCAGTTCAGGAACCTGAGAAGAACAAAAATGTTCTACATGAGCTCATATGTTATATATATGCTGGCTCGGATGACTAAGTATAGAGGTATAACTTACAAAGAGCCAATTGGGTGTGGTCCTGAACAATTTAAAATCTATGAGGCTTGCCCACAGTTGCATCTGAGCAACACTTCCAACTACAAATGGGTGTACGATGCCTTCACCATGCACATAGCGAGAACTCTTCAGCGAAGGACTCAACAAAGAATATCAAAAGAGGCTCAGGAGCTGATCGAAGAATACGGATATTGGTTTATCCAATTTCCAAAGTTCACTTATATTAGGCTGTAGGGGTTCACATCGTATCCGTACAGATTACCGAGGTACCCCACTGACAGAATGGTTATGTTAGAAGTATCTAGGCAACTCATTGCCTATGATAAAATCTAGAAGAAAAAGAAGAAAGGAGGATTAGACTTCCTAATCATTATGGGAAAATCAAATGAAGTTTGTCCTTCATTGCAGGCAGCTAGAGAAGCTGAGGATGAGCTGCAGTTCTTCCACCTTACATACCACACGAACAGGCAAGATTTCAATCCTTTCAACAACATCAAAATGGTGCAAAGTGTGGAGTACAGGCACAGGGCTCATATTGAGGACTTTTGGGCTAATGTGGTAGATGATGCTGAAATTAGGAGAAGGATGTTTACTCGACTACCTTTGAAGATGATTAGAGAGTGCGAGATTGTTCCAGTTCCAAATCAAGTAGATGAGGACGTGAATGTAATGCAGCTAGACTATGAGTCAGTGAGAAATACATCGGTCCCACTACCTGACTGGTTAGAACCGAAGATCACAAACTTGGACAGATTATGCATACTGGTTCTGACATTCACAAGAAGCTGGGTGGAGAGACATGCGAATAGGCTCAAAAGTAAATCAATTGCTCTCACTTACAATCTCATGGGTGACTAGAGGCCGCCATCAGCAAGGAAAAGAAAACAAGTTTCCCAAGCTTCTGAGCCACGGAGAGAAGTACAAGTTCAGCTAGTACCTTAGAGGGTAGAAGAAGCATCACCCATACGATTGTAGATTCGATCTTAAAGTGTGCAGGAGCTTTCACTATTTGGGAGTCAGAGAAATAAATCGAATGAGCAAGAATTTCAAGAGGTAAACTAGCCACCACTCAAGGAGTAAGATAGCCTAAGTGTCAACGCTCCTAGAAGAGAAATTCAGCAAGAGGAAGAGGAGACGACAACAGACACTCGCTTCCAACAAATGATTGAAACAACATTAGAAGATGAGAATACTATAGGGCAAGAGGCTCGAGGTTCAGGAGAAGATATTAAGCAAATGGAGACTGATGAGCCTCAACAAAATGTTGTTAGAGAAGAAGTACGCAAAGAGGAAGCAACAGAGGAGCAGCCCCTCATTATTTGTAATCCGCAACAGACGATGCTGGATTAGCTAAAGGAGAGAATGAGAAAGGATCTTGAGGAGACTGACCCAACGATCGAGATGGATGAATTCCTGAGCAGAATCAGTGGGCCACCAGAGAAGAAGAGAGCCAGGAAATACTCGAAGATATCTACAGATGAGACTGGTTCTTGCACACTTCATGTAGCTGTTTCGAGAGTAGAGTGTGACCGAGATGAGGTTGTACCTGAAAATTATGTGGTCACTACTGTGGAGCTAGGCTGCCCTACAGGAGCTCAGATAATTAAGGAATGTGATAGCTCCTATCAGGCTTTGAAGGATAGATTGCTCCGAACAAAAGGAAAATACAAAAGGTTGAAGAGGGAGCATAAGACGTTGATCGGATATGTGCAACACCTAGCATGTCCGTGTGGACAGGAGAATCCAGCAGTTGATCTCCTAGCTGAGCTTTCGAGAGAATCAGTCAACAGCTTGGAAGATTTGAAGAGGATGGCTCAAGAAGTAGGCAAGTGGGTTGGCAATGTTCGCGTGGAGGCGGAGAAATTCATGGATGATCTCGCCTATTATTTTTAGCAGGACTCCAACATTCTTACGCGCATGGAAAATGTTGATCAAGCTTGGAGCGAAGCACACATTTATCAAGATAAAATTGCCCCTCGCTTGGCCGCCTTGATGCATATGCCCATGCAAACTCTGGTTGAGGGAGGAGTAATTTAGGAGGGTGATAGGTATGATTTCCCTAGCTGGTATTCTTCAGCATTCACTAGCTGAGGCTTCTTTGATACAACACAGGCGGAGTCAGTTAGAGTTAGAAAGGCTATGGGAAGCATACAGGAAGGAGTCTTAAACACACTTGAAGCCTTATTTGCTAAAAGGCTGACTCTAGAAGAGGTGATTGCAGATGGCTTGAGGAGCAAGTTGGAGCCCTTCTTCTCGGACGTGAGATCTTTTGCCTAGGTGGACTTTGAGAACATTTCAACCTTCTCCAACATTATTCAGAGTACTCAGGATGCCTTAGAGGCTTGGAGAAAATCTTGTATTCGGCAGGGACAGGCAGTCATAGTGCTTGAATTCCAGCTCAACCACGTCCCACCCATTTCAGTGCAGGAGGTTCAAGCAGTGTTGACTAGATTCATAGAGTTTGCAGTCAAGGAGAAGAACAGTGGGAATGCATTTTTGGACGAGAATCTTCTAGATGATAGTGGGCATTAAATGCTCATAGTGGTCAAAGGGAGAGTGGACATTCTGTTATTACTCCACTCCACTTTTTGGGGGTTTTTAGGGCAAAACCTTGACTAGGGCTTATGTGGCTCAATCTAAGCCCTTCATTGTATTTGAATGTGAGCCATCCGTTGGAATTGGCCAATTATAAAAGGGGCATCCCCCCTCATTTGTATCATATAGAATACCAGAGAAGGAATATAGAGAGATTGATAGCATATTATAGATTAATAGATAGGAAGAGGAAGGAAAGTTTTCGATTAAATGCTTTGTAAGAGATTGTTGTGAACACTCCTATAATAAAAAGAGTTATCATTGCTTGTGGTTTCATCTTTTATTGTGGGTAGCTAGCAAGGTTTCTTTGTCCTTCTAATTCACATAGAATCTTAAAGTAGAACTTAGAGTAGAATATATTTCATTTCATGCAAGTAGATAATTGTGGAATGTGGTGGTTGAATTGAGCAAGCTTCGCTAATCCATACCACTAGTGGGCTCATTGATGGTGGGTTCGCCTTGGTGGTCAACTGGAATAGTTTGGATCTAACTTCGATTATGATTTACATTTTGGTATGCGTTGTTGTGATGGTGTCTTCATATTGAATTGTAATCTGAATATTTCTAGTTACTCCCTTGAAGATTGCCCCAATTTTGTGGAAGCTGTCCAAAGTGAGGCAAAGCAAAGCTTGGTTGAAGTTTGTAAGAGCTGATCTCCACATCCCGTGTCTAGAATAGATCATAGTATTTTTAATCCCTGCAGCCATTCAAATTCAGTACTTTTTGGTTAGTTTAGGAAACCCGAGCTTCATTGACAAATTTTCCGAATCTTGAAAACCCCTTTCTCTCAAAGTGAACAATTGTGTAAGTCCCCTTGAAATACTAGCAAATCACATCAAGCCAACTGAGTCTACGTCCACTGCATAAAGGAGCCTTGGAGTTGAATGCATGATCTTTCACAATCTTAGCATGCAGGAGATTTTGATCAAGAGAGGATAGAGTGACTATTGGAAACTTTATTCTGTGTTGGTGTGGTCATAAAACACCCGTCAACAGAATTGGCACTAGAAGGAGGGTAGATATTGAAGTAGGAGGGCCTTATCCAACAGTATTGAAGTAGAAAGGGCTATATTGAAGTAGAAAGAGTTTTATTGGAGAAGAGTATCATGAATCAAGATGGTGCTATCGCATAAAAGTATATTTCCAGTGTTGCAGCCGAATCTAGGATTCAATGACGATCAAGAGGATATTATTTTGGGATTGAACAATCTCGCGTGGAAATTGAAGAGGAGTGCAGCTGAGTATATGCGAACAAGCTTTGTGTTGGAGGAAGAAGAAGAAAAGGCTATTCGAATTCAAGTTGCTATTGAAAGAGATTTGCTTAATCAAAGAGAACCACTCTCTCCCGCACATCGCCAATAGAAGAAGCAACTCCATCTTGGAGCGTATTAGTTCATTCTCTCCAGACAAGCTTAAAAGAATTTTGAGGTCTACACCCAGTTCATCCAAGGACTTTGTGGAGTTAGAGCTACCTACTAGAGCAAGAAAGAAGAAAGAAGTCCGATCAAGCAAAGAAGTTCCATCAAGCGAAGAAGTACCTAGCAGAGAGGAAATTTCAAATTTATTTAGGACTCCACCTAGCATTTCAAGGTTTGCTCAATCAAGATCAATTCGAGCTACTGTACCAATGATTATTCAACAACAACAACCCGTCCAACCTATTATTCGACAACAACAACCAGTCCAGGCTATTGTACATCAATAACAGCAACCAGTTCAAGCGATGGCTCAACCGGCTCCTAATGGTGCTACTTGGTTGGTCAACAACCTGTCTCCACTAGAATTTGCTGATTACCATGACATGCCGAAGAATCTAGAGAATTTCTGCACTAAGTTCCATGACAATGATGTGAATCGCACTACTAAGGACCACATCAAGATGTTTGAAGATCACTTACGCAATAGGCAGATTGCATATGGGGACGTGGCTTGCAGGCTATTTCCATATTCCCTGGTAGAAGAAGCTCATTATTGGTTTATTCACCTATCAGTTGGGTCGATAAGGTCATGGGAGCAAATGAAAGAAGCCTTCATCGGAAAGTTTGGTATACCTATTACTCCTGTAGAGCTCTACCGTCAGTTTGTAGAAGTGAGAAGGCAGGACAAAGAGACCATTCACGCGTTCAACAATAGGTTTCAGAAGGCTCTCACGCGATTACGTACCCCCTATATTGTTGCTAATGCCAGGGAGAATTATTATTCAGCTTTGGATCCTTTGACTGCAATGTTTGTGAACTCTCACCCCACTCCGACCAATATGAATCAAGCTTATGCTAAAGCTGTTGAAGTTAGAGTTTAGGGCAAAACATAACTGGGCCCTCACTATATACTGGCCTAATTACGGCAAACAATCAAATGCAAACACTCGGCTCAGCATGGAATCAAAAAGTTCCAACGCTAAATGCAATTCCTCAGCCAGCTTATCAAGTATCGGCACCATCAAATCAGTTAGTTCTCCATCCTGGGATGCCTTTGTCCTAGGCACAAGCAACACAGCCTGTTTATCTCCAAAACACAGTGCCACCAGCGAAAACCCAAGAGGAGAAAGATGAAATGAAAGACTTAATAGAGCAAGTAAAAAGGCTGTCAACTAAGGTGACTTACCACAGAAATCGGAACAATCAGATTCAAGCCATGCAATGAAATTATCAAGTACATCAAGGTGCTAGTCAAGGATATCAAAATAATCCTCCCAGTCATCAAGATACCCATCAAGGATATAGTCATGAAAATAGTCATGGGTATAGAAACAGTAATTAAGGATTTCAGAAGAGACCCTAGAATATAGGGCCTAACAATGGAGGTGTAATCGGTCACTTAAGTTATTTTATAAAATAACTTTATAACTTAAGTGAGGGGGTAAGTGGTCATCAAAAAAGTGATAACTTTAAGTTGTTTTAGAAGGCTACAAAAGTGCAAATAGTTTCCTTATGAGCAGGACACCCCTTTGAGGATTATTTAATAATGTTTTAAAGTATAAATCAAAAATATTAAAAGGTTTTTGAAAGGAAAATGGTTCAAAACCTAAAGTTGCCCTGATTTCCCTCTCCCCTTCTATAAAGTGATTTTTTGGCTCTCATTTGCTCATGGATGATTTGGCTACTTAAGGAGATGCTGTTGGTTTTTCGCCAGGAGGTCTGATAACGGAGTTGAGGATGAAAACCCTCGATATCTAAGACTAGTTTCAGTAGTGCAAGACCTGCCCTAGCTAGTAGAAGGGTGGTTTCAATCAGAAATCACATTTGGGCTTCAATTTGCAGATTTCAGACTTTGAGAATGAAGATTTTTCAGTTCTTTTGAGGTGTTCCAGTTTGGTTTTTGGAGTGAGTTTGCATCTTTTCAGTTTGGAGTGGATTTCTTGAAGTTTTGGTGTGATTTTTATCAATTTTTGGGCACATTCTTTTTGGATCTGAACCTGGTTATCAACTCTTTCCTCCAAAATGGTTTAGGTTTTCCAAATGGGTATTGGATTAAATGAAAGCTCTCTTCAAGGCAATTCTATCAAGCATAAGGTTGTATTTTTTGAGGCAGATTTGGATTTTATTTGCTAGATCGACCCCCCAGTTGCTAGCACCCCTTCTGGGTCTCTTTGACTGCTGGTTGTCCTCAGAGGTTGCTGCAAGTCGTTTTTTGTAGCTGTGAAGAGGAGTCTATGGCGTTGTGGCTTGGTGTTTTGAGAGCTCTCATCTTTGGTGAAAGGCGTGCTTGAAGGGTTTCTTTATCTGCTGCTAGGAGCTTTATTTTAGGTTTGAAAATCATATTCTGAGTTGTATTTTGCTCTCCAAACATGACTGTCAATGCTGTTATGATTTCCCGAGTTAAAGTGAATGAAAGCTCTTATTTCGATGCTAGTTTCTTTGTGTTATTTCTGCATATGTATGTTATATTTGTTGGCATGTTTCAAAATTGCAATGGGCATATGAAAAACACAAACAAACAAACTTAGAAAACTCACAATCAGCAAGCACTTGAAATCAGAAAAAATAAAAATAAAAATTGGGTCAGTCATTACAGTGGTATTAGAGCACTAATCATCCTGCCAGCCAGTGGGTGATACAAAACTATGAGCAATAGTGACCGACAAAGAAGGAACCAAGAAAAAAACATGGGTGAAAGAAGAGAAGAAGCTGAAAGAAATATTGGTAAGCAAGATCATATGATGCAACTCTTGGATGCAGTGGTTAGGGGTCAAGAAAGAGCAGCCCAATGTGCTCAAGAGACCAATCAACAACTCGCACAGTTGGTACAAAGATTAGATTGTTTGGGGCAAGGAAATGATGAGGGTCAACGTGGGGCAGCCATTCAAAACAACAGGGCAGCCATGGCTAGGCCTCTTATGCCTATATTTTCACCAAGAGTAGAAGCACAACCCAATCAAGAGCTTACCTTAGTTGAGTTGCAGGATCAATTTAGACAGGATTGGTTGGATGCAAGCCTTGGTTTCCAACATGACATGTCACTTCAGGATTATATAGATCTTAGGATGAGTCATACGCCCAATAGGGGCAATAGAGAACATCATAATGACTTACGAAGGAAAGATGGAAAACCTAACATTCCTTATTTTGACGGGTCCAATGAGAATTCAGCGAGAGCATGGGTTCATAGGGTGGATACATACTTCAATCAAAATCCCATGCCTAAAGAAGAATCCATAAAATATGCTACTATGCACCTTGATGGAGTTGCACATAAGTGGTGGCATCATGGGATGATCATAATGGGGCATGCTCAGATTACATCTTATACCGAGTTTACTAAGAGACTCATAGAGAGGTTTGACAAGAAGGAACCAAAACTTCATTTTAAGGAGGTGGCAAAGTTGGAGCCATACTTATTCAATGAAGAGCAGGTGGTTGAAGAGAAGTTCATAGCAGAAAAATCAGATGAAGTGATTGATTTGAAACATGATGAATGTGAGATGGAGCCTTGGGATGACTCTTTGGACATGCTTGCAACTGCTGTGGTTGAGTTTGTGCATGAAGGAATTTTCGAAACAACAGCCTTATATACACCCTTAGAGCTATCCAATGAAGTTGAGACACCTTTAGATGATGGGCATTTTGAAAACAAAAGGGATAATGTCTTTAAATCAGCTAATAATGATGACTCTTTACCTCATGTTGGTAATGATGACACAGGTGGCATTTGGTTTGACTTCCAAACGAAGCCTATGGATAGAGATGCTTATGATGATTTCAATCCTAATGAGTTGGGGAGTGACTTATTCAAAAAGACAATTATTCATGAAGAGCAAAATGAGCACATATTCTCTGATCAAAGCGATCAACCTTTCTACATATGGGATCCAAGTGTGTTGGCACCAAAGTATGATAAAGATCCACTTAGAGATGAATTTCCTTTGGTTTGTAATGATGTCCTTATTACATTCTGGGAGCCATGCATAGAAGATGGCATTGATAGTGATGTTTTTAATCTTGAAAAGGAATCTAATTTCACATTGCAGGAAGTTGATTTTGAGCAGAGACCTTGTAGCTTGGTTGATTTGGATTCACAGTCCACTATTGGGAATGATAAGGGAGAGTCTTAGGTGATTTGGGGGGGCAATCACTCAGGGGATATACATTGATCATACTCATTCAAAAAGAAAACATCAGCTTATTGGGCCATTGTATCCAAGAGTTTGGGGACCAAAGTATGATGAAGTATCAGTTTGGGAGGAATCTTCTTCTGACCAAGCTGCTGTTCCAACCTTAGAGCATCAAGAATGTAAAGAGGAAGCCTTAGAGGGAATTGATTTTGAGGGGCATAATCTCGAAGACAAATCAGAAATGTTTTTGCTTGGGGCTAATTTTGATCGGAGGCCTAGTGATGCAGAAGAGGCATATGAAATTTGGGACAGTCATGGAAACTTTGATGACAAGTGTGAATTGATTTCTAATTTTTACATGCCGCATAACAATAGTTCATTATTTTTACTTGATCATGATTGGAAAAGACAACTCTTGGTATCCGCTGAAAATGCGGTGCACATTTTATCTAGTTTGGACAACAAACGTATGCATGTGGAAAACTTAATTCGAAATGCATCAATTGGACAAAGTGAGCTTAATATTTCATTTTCTGATTTACATACAATGAAGAGCTCCATGGAAGAATTTAAAATAGCTTACTTGCACATGATGCATGATAGAGATATAGCCACCAAGTTTGCAGATGAAACTCTGTGTATGTCTAAGCAGTTAATGGAAGAGGTTAGTGAGCTCACCATCGAGCTTAATTCCACAAGGCTTGCTTTGGAAAGTGTCCAAGAGGCACTTCATGAAGCGAACAATCAGCTCTATGAGACTCAACAGTTGAAGGAGAAGGAAGTTAGAGAAAGGGCAAAGGAGATCAAATAGGTAATGAAGGAGCTTGATTTGGTCCAGGAGGAGTATGATCTTGCACATTGTCCAAAAAAATCAGAAAATAGGAGTTCGAATCAGGAAAAAGATTGGTTTGATTCAGGAGTTGAGGATAACCTTCAGTTTATTGATAATCCTTTGTTTAAGGTAGATGCTGATATGTCGTATGACAATTCGCTTTTTGAGTTGGATGATGGGATTACTCCTAGTTGTAGCATTGCTTTGGGTGAAATTAGTAAGGTTTGGGACCCAGGTGTAGTTTCCAGTCATGAAGAGTTGTCTGAGGATTGGAATAGCGGGTCAAGTTCTTGTATTAGTACCGCTGCCCACTTTCCGATCAGCTGGTACATGACTTCGGTTTTGGATCCGCAGATGAGTTGGATGGTTTCTTCGGTTCAGTAGTTGATTAGCCCATGGTTGAGATTGGATGGCAGTGATGATTTGATCCTTGGTGATGATTCTGTTGCTACCTCCATACTCATCTCTCCTATGTTTTCAATGGGATTTCAGTTTGAGTACCGTTGCCCTCACTTTCTTTCACTGGTTATGATATCTTTTGATGAGCAAACTAATTTTGAGTTTGGGCAGGCTTTGGGGCACCTGGCTGTGATTATCTTTCTGGACATAGTTTACCCATTTGTTGTTTCCACTCTGGTGAGTGATGCTTACTGCAGTTACTTTTTGGAGATGATATGCATTATTCCAGATGATGTCTTAATGATTGCAATGCTTTGGGTGTGTTGGTGTGTTTGGGACCATTCTTTTGACACTTAGAGGTTGAGTGTTGATGTTATGATTTTGGTGTGTGTTAGCATAGGCTTTTCCTGGTTGGTAGATTTTAGAGATATGGCAGTGATTGACTTGCTCCATACTTGGGGTATCTTGAGGTGTCATGCCGGGGTTTATTTTTTATGGTTGAGTAGGGTTTTTCTCATGTTGTCCAAAATTGTGATTGAACGCGAGTTTGTTGACACAGTCTTCTTTGAGTTGTTTTGGCAGGATATTTTTCATGGCATTGACTTCAGACCTATCAGGTTTTTCAGTATGGGCTTTGATGATTTTTATTCCTTGGGGGTCCAGGATAGGGGAGCGCAGTTTGGGCATGTTGGTTCATTTATGATTAGTGTGGCACGACGTCAGTATGGTGGTTCCTTTCTGAGACTAACTTGGAACCCGAGAATCACACTATGTTGTAGTTCAGCTACCGTTTGGGATGAGAGAGCCAATGTTGATTTTCTTGAGTTTACTCTTGTGGCATATCAGTTTGGTACTCTTGAGGGGCTTTCTTTTGAGGAGTTGGTCAAGTCTATGCAGTATTTGATTACGCTTAATATAGGAGGTTTTCAGGAGGACTCATGTGTTGGTACCTCGCAGGATAGAGATTTGAGCAGTTGGTGCTACAAACCTACTAGATTTACTTGGGACCCTGGGATCATTTTTGGTTTTAGTGTGAATTAGATTGTTGGTTGCAAGGCTTTATTGGCATTGCTTGAGGACAAGCAATATTTGGGAAGGGCGGACTGTAATGTCCCTATTTTTGATGTCCTCTTTTGGATTAGTCTGGTTTTGACACTATTTTTAGTAAGTGCTATATTTAGTAACTGGTTTGGCAGGCATAGCAGTGTAGAGTTTCCTATTTGGGCAATGTGTGGAAGTTGTCCAATGAGCTTTATTGCTTGTGCCAATCCTTTTTGTGGGGTTTTTTCAGTGTTTTAGTGGGACTTTCTATTTATAGCAATGGCCAGCTTACAGTGCTTACTATTCTTAGTAAGCCATAGGGCATCTCAGTGATCTTTAGTTTTGTACTAGTTGATGTTTGGTGAGTACTTACTATTTTTAGTAGTTGCTATTTATAGTAAGTCTATTTTGGGAAACTGGTCTCAAGCCCATTGTGTCCTCAATAGCATTTTTTTCTAAGGTGGCATTGGAGAGCTTAAGGTTGAATTATTTAATAGATGTTTTTAATCAAGTCACTTAAGTTATTTTATAAAATAACTTTATAACTTAAGTGAGGGGGTAAGTGGTCATCAAAAAAGTACCTTGGTGCTTAAGTGATAATTTTAAGTTGTTTTAGAAGGCTACAAAAGTGCAAATAGTTTCCTTATGAGCTGCCCCTTTGAGGATTATTTGATAATGTTTTAAAGTATAAATCAAAAATATTAAAAGGTTTTTGGAAGGAAAATGATTGAAAACCTAAAGTTGCCCTACTTTCCCTCTCACCTTCTATAAAGTGACTTTTTGGCTCTCATTTGCTCATGGATGATTTGGCTGTTTAAGGAGATGTTGCTGGTTTTTCGCTAGGAGGTTTGGTAATCGGAGTTGAGGATGAAAACCCTTGATATCTAAGACTAGTTTCGGCAGTGCAAGACGTGCCCTAGCTGGTAGAAGGGTGGTTTCAATCAGAAATCACATTTGGGCTTCAGTTTGCAAATTTCAGGCTTTGAGAATGAAGGTTTTTCAGTTCTTTTGAGGTGTTCCAGTTTGGTTTTTGGAGTGAGTTTGCATCTTTTCAGTTTGGAGTGGATTTCTTGAAGTTTTGGTGTGATTTTTATCAATTTTTGGGCATATTTTTTGGACCTGAACCTGGTTATCAGCTCTTTCCTCCAAAATGGTTTAGGTTTTCCAAATGGGTATTGGATTAAATGAAAGCTCTCTTCAAGACAATTCTATCAAGCATAAGGTTGTATTTTTTGAGGCAGATTTGGATTTTATTTGCTAGGTTGACCCCCCAGCTGCTAGTGCCCCTTCTTGGCGTCTCTTTGACTGCTGGTCGTCCTCAGAGGTTGCTGCAAGTTGTTTTCTGTAGCTGTGAAGAGGAGTCTATGGCGTTGTGGCTTCGTGTTTTGAGAGCTCTCATCTTTGGTGAAAGGCGTGCTTGAAGGGTTTCTTTATCTATTGCTAGGAGCTTTATTTTAGGTTTGAAAATCATATTTTGAGTTGTATTTTGCTCTCCAAACATGACTGTCAATGCTGTTATGATTTCTCGAGTTAAAGTGAATGAAAGCTCTTATTTCCATGCTAGTTTCTTTGTGTTATTTCTGCATATGTATGTTATATTTGTTGGCATGTTTCAAAACTGCAATGGGCATATGAAAAGCCCAAACAAACAAACTTAGAAAAGTCACAATCAGCAAGCACTTGAAATCAGAATTTTTTTTTTTTGGGTCAGTCATTACAGCATTTGACAGATTTTAGAGCAGTGTTCTAAAACTCTTATAGAGTCTAAATAGATTTAGCAATTTCATAATGTTAAGCATAAAGTAATCATAAACACACATTGGGTAAACCTGCTGAAGACACATCAGGCATGAAGCATACACATAAATACATGTAAGACACGAACCATACACATAAATACATGTAAGACATGAAGCATACACATAAATACACATAAGACACAAAGCATACATGTGAAAGACACATACATATAGAAATGCAATGTTGGCCCACTTGATTTTATTTTTTTTGATATACTTAAGAAGAGGGCTAAATAGTTAATCCTAATTGAATGGCGGTTAAAGCAGGTTTGTTCCACAGGTTGGCAGGATTAATGCTCTGATACCACTATAATGTCTCATATTTGGGATATCCCTAGATTTTTCCCTAAAAGCACAATTTGAATCCAAAATAAGAAATGTAGTACATTTAAGATTGTAAATTTACCAATACTAGTCACTAGAAATTGACATTAGCTCATAAGACACGATAATATATATATTAGTTGTCATTAGTACACATCATGATATCCATGCACATTAGTCACATAAAAATTCTAAATAATGCAATAGCCATTCCAATATGGATTCCCATAATAATCATATTAGGAATTCGTTGAAATGTTTGCAAACCGTAGTCTCAAGGTTGGTCGCCCTTGTACTGCGAGAGCATGGAAGGTAGGCCACCCTTCTATCCCTCATTCCTCCTTGGAGGTTGGCCGTCCTCCTTTATCAAGCCCAGGAGCACTAATAAGCCTCCCAACCCATAATGCTCAACTCTCTATGGGTGGCGTGCTTGATAAGAGCATGAAGACTACCTCCCTTCCACCAAGCCCGAGAGCACACATTTGTCTCCCGGCCCACAAGGCTTAACCCGCTATGGGTGGCATACTTGATGGTGGGTCTGTTGAGCCTTCACCTCTCGTGAACTCGAAAGGTTGATTGGCCTTCCTGTTTTGCAATCATTTCTCTAAATTCAAAATATACAAGAATCTATTATCCATATTTATAATAAGGAAGAATCATAATTACTTATAAGGATCAATAATTGCTACAAGCATCATTATTGCATGATTGTAAATAATCCTCTTGCTAGTAAATACTATTTATTCCAATGGGTTTCCAATTCTTATTCCTCTTTTACCCAATTTACTTGCTTGAATCCCATTGATTCAACCTCCCTTATATATCCTTCATGGAGGGGGGGTGAATAGTCACATCTTTTCCTTAATATTCTTACCTTGGTAAGGGATACATCCCTTCATAACCAAGCACTGCCCCCTTAGACTCTTTTAATTATTAATTATTTGTTTTCTTGTTACATTAACAGTCCTCCTTTATTAATTCCCATTGATGCCACTTTGAAATATCCCAAACAGTATATATGCAAAATTTCTGATTTTTGTAACATAAAATGATGCCCTAGTTTTCTGATTTTTAATTTATGCTTAAACCCTAGTGTGCTGATGTAATTTTCTGAGTTTTATAATGCATGAACAGCAGTACATAATGCAGCCAAAAGGTAGGTAAACCGTAAACTTACAGCAAAACACAATAGCATTAAATCATCAACATAGTTCAACTAGATCCATCAATATGAGCCAATATATTTCTGATATTCAACCTCCAGTCTGCTGCTAAAAATATGAATGCAAATTACAAGAAAATTGGCCTCAAATATGCGCTACAACATGAAGCAACCCCAATGATGCAAGTGCAAATCTAACCCTAGCTGGGAAAAGTTGCTCCAGCCACAAACATGCAACTAAATGATGAAGTAACAACTCTAAAACCCTACCAAGGTTTGCGCTGGCCTTTTGGACTGATGTTAAGGCTTTGCCACACTAGAAAGCCTGAAGTAGAACCTCCAAATTGCACAACTCGCCCTTCAAATCAGATATCTAAATGCTGATGCAAAACTAAACATGAAAACTAGCAATAATCTCCATTGAAGCACATAGGAACCTCCGTCATGAAGTTCTCCTTGAAGAAGCTAGGGTTTCGTCCAACTTCTCCTTAATGCAATAGCGTTTTCATCCTAAAGCATATGCTGCTCAAAAGTGCAGACCAAAGCAATAGAAAAACAATTCCAAAATATGATGTGAACTGCTTCATAAGATCTTGTATTTATACATGTTTCCCCCCTCCTCTATGCTGGTCGACCTAGGAAAAATTGCTATTAATTTCTTATTTTTTCCCCATCTCAAGGCCGACCCCTTAAGTCTTATTGGTGCCCCACTAACTCTGGCCAACCAAGACTTATATTTTCTTACCTTCAAGAAGGTCGACTCATCACTTGCTTTCACTTTGGCCAACCTAGGAAGAAATATAAATGTTTTATTGTTTT
>VDFB02039260.1:0-15352 GCA_007258455.2 Sequoia sempervirens
TATGTTTACTTGTGATGTTGGATCAATGAGAACACCAGCTACAATGTTTCCATTGATTTGTGTAGGAATGTAAAGAGGAGACAGTTCCTTGTTAAAGCCCATCAGTAGGTCCTACGAAGTGAAAGTTATACTAGTACCACTATCCATAGGCTGCGTAAAGAGGATGGGTTGGTGCAAGAAGGAAGCCATTACACACACTAGACAATGCTTTCACAAAGTCCCTAAAGGTTAATGGATAAGATGGTGACCCAGTTAAGGTTTCACCATGCAATACCTTTGGAACCTTCCAACTACGCCAACTAGGGGTCGTAGGCTGGGTTGTAAGGTGACAACCTCACAACACTCACACCTACAATGCTCCCTGAGAGGTACAGAGAAAGGCTGGCGAGTTACAGAATGAAACCAAAATTATTCATATCGGGTTCACTAAAATTCAAGAGAGGACCACTACATACAAGACCCGGGTCTCGGTCAAAATCTGAGAACTTCCCTAACACCTCAATAAGTGTAATGTTTAGGAAATGCGAGGTGAGAGTAATAAGGACTGTGGGGCCTCTCAATTACTCTACAGACCCGAAATATAGGAAAAGGCTAGGTGAGCCAATTTCTAGGTCTAACACTGTGTCTTGGAAAGCTCTCTGTCTGGGGACAGAAGCGTGATCTTTGGACATCAGCGCGGCACGCTAGTGTCTCAAAAGTGTGTTGTCATTTGTATGGCCAAACAACAATAAAGATGAGGTCAAGCCAAAAAAACTAGCTAACGACCTAGCTAACTAACTAAAGGGCCAAAATGATGCAACTAGATAAATCGATATTCTGATATTGCCAAACAAATATGCAAGAGTGGCGAAAATAAGGAGAATCTACGAGGAACTTGTTCCTGCATTGGTTCTAAAAGTCGCACACCTACACACAAAAAGAGGAAATTTTGAATGACTAGGGAGCATAAATTCGGACCCGTATAGGTGTTTCCGCCTCCACAAACAACAAAGAAACAAGATAAAAGTAATATGGTAAGAAAATAGCACTGAAACAATGTTATGCTACTCAACCGGTATTGGGGAGAGGAGGAAGCTTGCCTCAGCAAGAGCACTCAGGGCTTCTTGGGGAAGAATGAGAGAATACTCAGAATACCTCTCTTGCCAATGGTGTAGTCCCAAACTTATCACCAAAGTGATGGGTGTTGCTTTTGCTACAATGGAATGCTTGGAGATGCTAAGTGAGTGCAAGAGTATGGAAGAAACATGAATAAGTCTGGAACCTCAAATGTATGTTGAGACAGATTTGAAGAAGGAATTAAAGGCGACCATACTCAGATCAATACGGCCGAAGAGGCATTACAATTTCCTCCAGGAAGAGTAACACCTTTGAGTTCAATAGTAAAGGAATCTGCTAGGGATGCTAGGAGTGCACTTACGGACTTTATGCATCATACGGATACTAACATAAACACTCTCCACCAACACTCAAAACATGTGCCAAGTGGGATGCAAGTAGTGGGTTTAGGTGGAATTAAGCCTCTGAACTTGGTTTTCTAAGGTGGGTAAAGGAAAAAAGGGGATTTGCACATGGGGTAAAAATTCACTCGTATATAGCAACATGATAGGATGAAAATAAGTATCAATTAGAGGAAGTAGGTGCATCGACACAAGGAAGAGCACCACAATGTTTAAGATATTGAATTTTATCACTCAAAGCCTTACATTCATTATTAGAATGACCATGAACTCTATGATATGCACAAAATGAACTATTATAAAATTTATTTCATGTTTTGGGAGGAAGAAGAATCAAGTAGGCTTTGAGAAGTCTCAAAAGATACTCTCTTGATCAATAATAGGGGATATTTCTTTCTTAGCACAATATACCATATACATAGTAGATGATAAGGCCTTAGATGAAGATGGAGATAAAGGTGGTAAACTTAGAGATCTTTCTTGAAAAGGTGTGGTATTGACTTTCCTTGTCCTCTATCATTTTTCTCAATGTTTTCACTATATCCATGCTTAGAAAGAGGTTTGTATCCATAATAATAACATTCTTCCAACTCAGATGAAGGGGTTTTATGCTTCAAAGAAGGATTGGCTTCTTCACGAGAACACAAATTCTTTTTAAGTTTCTTAAAGTTATACATCATCCTCTCATGAGGGATGGGAATTGGAGAGCCCTCATAACCACCATGGGTTGATGGTGTTTATGTAGAACCAAGTTGAAAAAATGAAATAAAAGACTGTTTTGGTTTAGATTTTGATATTTGTACTCTCCCATAAAGGAGTGTGAAAAATCTAATGAACCCCAATCATCACTAAAGCATGTGTTTGAAAATGAATCATTTGTATATGACTCTTTAAACTTTAAGGGTGAGATTTTGGACTCTATATTGAAATGAGGTGTAAAATATAACGAATCCTAATCATCACAAAAGATTTTTTTTGTAGGTGAAAGAAAATGAGGATTAACATCAACTTGTATAGGTTCTACTTGGGAAGTTGCAATCAAGGTATTAGGGGAATTGGAAGTGTTACATATGATCATGTTTAACTTAAATTGATTTATAGCTTGGTTCATCTACTTCAATTGTGTATATCTTATTGTTGTATTCAAATTTCATTTCACAGTGAAGAGTAGATGGGACTCCTTTAATAACATGAATCCATGGTATCCCTAGGAGAAGGTTATATGAAAGAGGTCCTAGCATTATATGGATAGGGGTAGGAAAAACTATAGGTCTGACCTCAATAGGTAATGTGATCATTCCTAATGGTTGCATATTAACATTGTCAAAGCCACAAATATTAACATCATTAAGTTGAATAAGCCTCTTTTTCATACCAATTTTATCTAGGAGATCAATTCTACAAACATAAGACCTACTCCAATTTCTATGAGTGTGTTCCTAACTATGATTTCATTGATGATCACCTTTATCATTAAAGCTTCATTTTTATTTTGTATCTCAAGCGAGCGTAATTCATGTTTAGGGAATGTGATTTCTGAATTTTTCACTTTCATACAATCAAAGGAGGATACTACATCATTCAATTTCATAGAATATTGGATATTATTCTTCTTTATCTACAAAATTTCTTGGAGTATCCAATTGTATATAGGTGATGTTTGAACAAGATCCCATAAGGATATCTTAGCAAGAGTATTTTTAAGTTCTTCAACTAAACCATACTCCTTTCCACCATGTAAAGGAAAACAATGAACACTAGGAAAAATATGTTCATCCAATGGTAATGGAGTGGGAGTGGTTTGTGGTTGCATTTGGTTCCATGTATTTGAAACATAGACAAAGAGGTTCACCAAAATGGGGATTGACCAAATGGATGAACCTAAATTTTCTTATGTTTTATTTAATTATGAGGGGTAGAATTCATAAAGAAAAATTAGAAATCAATCCTACCTATTATAACAGTAATAAGAAAGGTTTTAAGATGACAAAATGATGTGTACCTTGCTAAAAAAGTGCTATTTCAAGGGCTCCTTAGGACTCATTTTCCCAGTGGAAAATTGTTCCCTGTTAGGATTCTATCACTTTTGAGGTCCTATTCCTTGATATCTACACTCTCAAATCCTAGGTGATAAGCTCCCAAAAAGTCAGAAATCAATACTGTAGAGCACTTTCTGTGATCTTGCAAGTAGGATGAAAACTTTTGTTACTTTTCAATCTTGAAAAAATTTCTCCAATCTTGCTCTTCAAAGACCTTCAATCTAAAACCTACAATCACACATTAAGGAAGAAGGAAAATTGTTGATTGTTAGGGATTAGGGGTTTTTCTTGATCAAACACAGGATTTAGGTAATTAAACCTTATGATGAAACAATGAAACATGAAACAATGATACCTTGGATGAAGTCTTGTAATGCAAATAAAAAATATAGCATGAAGTGGCTATGAGAAATGTAGATCTTGATCTTGAATGAGGATGTAAAATAGTGCTTGACTTGGAACTTCAATGCTACATCAATACATAATCCCAATCACATGCATGATGCACTATGCCTTTGACATGATGATATGATCTTCAATTGCTGCAGTAAAACCTTGATAATTTTCCTTTTAATGCCTTGTAATTTCTCTAAAAATGTTGTATAATTCTCTTGTAAATTCTTAGAATGCTTGCATAAATTTACTTAAAAGTCTTAGGATGAAACTATGTAAAACAAGCTTATATTTATACTAAACTTAATATTTAATCCTGAAATCCAAATATCACTTGAGCTAACATTAGATCTAAGGTTTGAATTTATTAAAATCCCACCCAAATAGACCCTAAAAGGGGTGTCCTATGTTAAGGAGGGCCTATTCTCCATCTTGGGCGAATGGGTCCTAGCACAGTTAACTAGGACCAACTTTGGGGATTATGAAATATTATACAAAAAGGGGGTCCTAGGACATAGTGAGGACCCAATTTCCAGGTGAAGAATGGGTCCTAGATCACTATCCTAGGACTCAAACCTTTCCAAATTAAGTGTTATGCAACATTATTAATGAGTGTCAAGATTTATACCTTAGAAAATGCAATAAAAAAGGCTTGGATTTGAATTTAAGGGGCTAATTTTAAGATCTAATTAAACTTAATTAATTAATGAAGCTCTCTATTAGTGTGAAAGTGTAAGAAAACACTTTATAACACCATAAATAAGGAACAAGTAAGTCCATCTTATCATTAATTACTCATTCCCAAAATAAGTGTGAAAAATGGTTACTTTTTTTTACACTACATTTTTCCCCCACTTTAGTGAGAGTTTTCCCCCATGAAAAAATCACACTAAAGTAGACATTCAAGATGCTTAAGTATGCAACGATAAAAAAGATACATAACCATACCCTATTAAGATCACGAAAAATAAATTAAAACAAAGGATCAAGCTTTGACCGTTCCAACACTATGTGGAATGTGGTTGTTTATCCAAAACAAGGATCAAGCTTCGATAGTCTGTCCAACATGATGTAGACTAGGTCTAGGTTGTTTGTATGTAACATGTGTTCTCACTCTGGGGTAGTGGAACCTTAGGCTATCCACTAGATGAGTTGTCCCAAATAGGTGGGAAATGAGAGAATCATATTAGCCTCCCATACCATACTAAAGTTATCCTCCTGACAACTTCAATAAGGCACCACAATGCTATGCTTTTGAATGTTATGTTTATAGGATATTTTTAAAGGCGTTTTTCTTTTTTCATGTAAGGTATTCTTCTTAGGGAACATCGTGCCTAATGTCTCCAAGAGAGGACAAGTCAAGAATATCAGATCGCCACTTATGGGATGCCTCATTCCCATCATGCCACTAAGGGGAATATTATGCTTAGAAATATTGCAGTCTTGGAGGATATCAAACCCAATGACACCACCAAGAAAATGAAACATCACAAGAAAAAGAAAATAATGCCGTGAAATATGAAAAATGTCAAAATATTTCATCGATATATGCCTCCACTTTAAAGCGGTTGCTAACACCATTATTTTGAGCAACTTCTTTAAAGTAACCAATAATTTTCTCCTAATACATAAGAGATTTCCTCAGAAAACCCTATTCCAAGTCATAAAGCTATGTCATGAAACAGGAGGGATGGGTTGCCCCCAAGAATGCATAAGGGATCTATGGATTTGGAGTCAGTATGTCTTTTCTACAATGTTCAAGAGATCAGAAATTTCATCATTCCCCCAAATACTCATAGAACTTGAAGAATGACACAAAGAGAGTGAAAACAAAGAAAAACTCTTCGAGTCAACATGGAAGAGACCTAAATATTCAACACTCCTAAGGCCATCCCCAAAAGGAAACACAAGAAAAAAAAAAAAAAAAAGTGTTTATGACATAAAGAAGAATGTAGGTACATATAGAGTAATGCACATAAAGAGAGAAAGACATGAAACAAAAAAACACAGGGGATCACATTACACACATGCAATCACATACAAGAAACATTAAAAAAACAATTCAAAATAATAGTAAGGCACATGTGATTCAACCTATAGTAGGTCATCCACATCCCAATCGTAGTTGGTATAAATGGAAGGTTGACAACTAGCCAAAGGGGCAACATCAAGTGTCAAACTAGGGGAAGCACCAATCTCAACACTCTTTCTAGGAGATTTTTCATCCAAGCTCATAGAAGAGGAAAATAATGTATTCCATTCATTATGCACTTGTTCATCAATCTTTGTAATCTCAATGTCACCATATAGATTAATCACAATAGGAGGTCTAATGATAATGTCCATGGAGGGTTCTTGTCCATGTTGTGGCAAGGGTATAGATTCATCATGCATTGCTTCAGGTATGTTCAGATTTTTATTTTTAGTATTGTTCTTTTCTTCTTGATTTTGTAACATACGAGCAATATCATGACATCTATGCCTACACTCTCTACCATTTCGATTTCGTGTCAATATATAATTACCAAAGGGACAAAATTCATGGAGCGAAGCCATGAGTAGCCTAACATGACATGAAATTGGTCTGATTTCAGGATATTTGTGAATGAGACATTTAATGTTTTCAATCCAACTTTTAAAGGGATATCTATCGAGCCCATCATAGGACAAGCAAAACCATTATGCATCTTGATCCATGCTTTCAGTTTGTCATATGTATCTTGATAGAGTTCATGTACAAACAAAAATTCTCTAGTGATCACATTCTCTCCATAGATGGAATCAATTAATATCCCATTAGAAGGCTTGTTATTGATTCTTCCAACTATGTAAAGAGGACAATCTGGTGCATGTTTAAGTATTTTGTTTTGTGAGAAAGCAATATCAATAGGCCTTTTATTTGAGCCCTTATAAGGTCTAGCTTCGATAAATGCTATTATTTCTACTTGTTCATCTATATTTTCATCTTTTATGATTTCATCATCCGTGCCAACATTCATCACATCATTCTTGGTTTCACTAGCTTTGAAAAATGAAATAGTGTGGTTTGGCATGGGATTGGTAAAGATTTATAAATTTTGGTTAGGAGGGGCTATAGACTTATTACCTTGATCATTCACACCCCCAATTTGAAGTTCATTATTGTCAATAAGGTCTAAGAATCTTACAATAATCCATACGATGTCCATTTTTTTGGTGATAATGGCAATAAGATTTTTTTTGAAAGCCTATGGGAAATTTTATATTAGGATCACACTCTTTAACAGGGGGTAAGGTATGCATATTCTTTTCAACAAGTTGCATCATGATATTGTGAAGGCTATTAGGTAGAGGAGTGAACTCTCTATTCCTATCCCCAAAATATTTTTTTGTCTTTATAGCATCGACTTGGTTATTAGTTTGTTGATTTGGTTGAGGGGAGTTAAATTGTAAAAATCCCCTATTTTTCTTATTGAAAGGTTGGTAACTATTTTGAGTTGTGGATTCAGATATTTTGGCATGGGCTAGGGGGATTTTTCACATCATGACCACAAGTCATATTTTGATAATCATGAAGGGTTGTACATAACTTTGTAAAGGATGGAAATCTCAACATTTCAAGTTTGCTTTGGAGTTTGTTTTGTAAGTTGGAAATATACATTCATTGAAGTTCGGAATCATGAATTTTAATGTTTACTTGTGAATAAAGTGTTTGGTATCTTGCTACGAAATCAATCACTTTCTCATCATAATTTTGTTTGCATATTATTAAATCAGCTAGGGTCATCTTGGGACCCATGTGAATGTGGAAGTGGTTGTAAAAGGCATCAAAAAGTTCATTGAATGATCGAATTGAATTATTTGGTAAAGAAGAGAACCAATCTAAAGCAGTATCCTTCAAGGATCTAGGGAATAGTTTAGCCAAAAGTTTGTCTTCAAAGATGAAATCACTACATAAAGTTGTAAAAGCGGAAACATGGCTAACATGATCTCCTTTCCCACCATAATTCTCAAACCTAGGAACCTCTATACCTTGTGGCATTTGTACTCTCAATATCTCAAGGGATAATGGATTGTTTTGATGTATTGTGAAGGTTGAAAATCGTTGTTTTGATTTAGGGTTGCAACTTGTTGAAGTGATGTCATGCTTTGTAAAATTGTGTTAAGGAGAGCATCATTGTTATTGTAAGGTGGAGCAGAATATGGTGGAGTGGTATATGTATGCAGAGGGCAAGTGAATTGTAGGTTTGTGAGATAGGATGGTTGAGGAGATATTGTATTCGAATGCACAAAGCTAGAAGGATTCCTAGTGTAAATTCCTAGGAAAGTGTCCACACTGCTAATAGGTTGGATTTTTGTGGTAGATTGAGTACTAATGCATGTAGGAATGGAACTAGGTATTGTAGAAGAAGGGATTGAAGTCCCACCTTGGCTTTGAGTACACCCCAAAGCTTCAATAGAACTAGTGATGGTTGGGATGGTGTTGTTAACATTAAGCACATTGGTTGTAGGAAGTCAAGTCATGGGAAATGAAGTATGCACACTATGATCCATAAAGGGTTGATTATCAACACTATCAGAAAGAGAGCTAGAAAACCCAAGATCCATGGTGAGTGATATATCATAGAATGACATGAGCCTTGAACTACGTCTAATAATAGTATTGCTAATAGGACACCAAGTTGTAAAGCTCATACAAGTTTTACAAACTTAGTGTGCAAACCCAAAATGGAAAGAGGCAATGCAATGGCCTAGAATGAAATGCAATTTTTAGATTCTAAACAATGCAAATTACTGATTACACAATACAATAAATTAAAAATGAAATATTTTAAATGAAAATTTGAATTTTGACAATGCACTAAATAAAGAAAATTAAGCTAAATCTAATGAAATTAATGAAATAGAAAATCAAGAAAGTGAAATAGAGATATAAGAACAACAAACAAAAGCATAAAACATAAGTTTTTGGATTTCAAAAATTTAGATCAACACCTGATCAGAGACTCATTCACCCTAGGCCGAATGGGTCCTAGATTAGGGCTTTGAAATTGATTTTTACTAATTTTTAAGCTTTTTTTCAATGAGTTTCTGATTCCGGTATGTACTAGTAAATTTTAGTTTCAAATTTCCATAAATGTATGATGAAATGCAAATTAAAAATTGTAACAGATTTTGGCACCTTAGGACTTTCTTGCACTTCTAGGGTTTTTCATCTAAAAGGAGAGAGAAGGGCCAAAATAGGAAATGTTACACTCAAGATTAATGTAATATGGAAGAAATATGTATAAATGTAATATCCTAAATGCATAAAACTGATAAAATATATCAATTATTGAATGAAAACTAAAGAAATGTAAAGTGTTTGAAAAGATGTGATATGCAAAAAGACCTAGAAAGATGAAGTGAAATGCAAGTAAAACAAAACAGAAACCTGTAAAATTGAATGTGTGCACCTGTAAACTTGCTAAGGACTAGAAATGACTATGAAATTCTAAAGATGTTGATTTTTAGGGCTGGGGACGCATTCACCATCTCCTCGCTTAATAAGTCCCATGGAAACCGGGGATCGACCTGCTTTTACCAAACAGTGTCCAAACCTATAAAATAATATTCAAGAAACAAGTATAGTGAATTCACGCCACCTGGGAAAATTCATAGTGGGTATGTGCAGGATCATGATGGGCCAAAAAGTGGCACATGATGGGTATGTGTAGGGCATGTGGCTAAGGATCTTTTACCCAAAATTGATGAAACAAAAAAGGGTTTTAGCTGAGATTCTCTACCCATTCCACCAATATAAATTATGATTTACTTTGAATTTAATAAATTATTATTATTCATTTTCTATTTGAATTACAACTAAAGTCCAAATTGGTAGGCTGATTGAAAAACATCTATAGCTTTCAAATGGTATTAGATTTTTTGAATCCAAAACATGCATCACATTCTATGCTTCAGATACTATAATATTAAAAAAAAAAAAAACAAATGAATGAAGTTTTGACCAAGTTAAGGTGGTCCATACATGGAGTTTTTATATTTTTAAAAAGTTGTAATAAAAATCATACCACTATTTACTTGGAAAAAATATGCATCACATTGGGACATGACTCTACTCTTTTATTGTGGTTAGGGTGGCCTAAAACACCTACTTCTTATTTTTCCTAAAATTACAAGATCAGCTACATTGAAATTTCAAATCTTCACCAAACGAGATTTTTTTAAAAATAAACCTAGTAACTTAAAACTACATTCAATTTCTACGATTCTATTCTTAAATATTTTTAAATAATATAGGATAAATTGTCTACCTTACTGCCAAGTTGTCTAACTCTGATTACCTAAATTTTTGCCACTTAAGGGCCTATTTTTTCCATGATGATCCCATTACACCCTAGTTCACTTTGGATTTCTTTTCTGAAAACTCAAAAATGGAATCTAAAGCTCTTGGTCTACTCAATCTACACCTCCAGGTGTCCAAATCTGAAACCTTGATTTTTGAGGTTGTAAATGACTTTTTTGTGTAGATTTTGACCTTGCAAAAGTGAGATGATCTCAACAAGTTTGGTAACCCAATCTTGAATCATGTCCAAGCCATCCAAGACAAATATGGGTATGTGCAGGATCGATGTTTCTCAAAAAGTGGTGATATGATGGGTATGTGTAGGGTATCCTCGCCATCAAATTTTTACCCAAAATTGATGGTAAAATGAAAGTGCTGGCTTTTAAAGGATACTCAACTTTCTCACTAATATAAATTATGCTTTACTTTGAATTTAATAAATAATTATTATTCATTTTCTATTTTGAATTATGACTAATGTCTTCATTCATAGGCTGACTGAAAAACATCTTAACTTCTTAAATGGTATCATATTTTTTTTGAATTTGAAACATGCTACTACATCTCTATGCTTTGCATACTATAGGATTTAAATATATATATATGAATTTCATGAAGTTTTGACCAAGGTAAGGTGGTTAGACATACAAGCTTTTATATTTTTTAAAAAAATTAATGAAAAATTCATAATTAATTATTTACTTAGAAAACAACTACAAAAAAATATGTATCACATTGGGACATGAGTCCCTCTAATTATATCTAAAAAATATTATTAAAAGAATATTATCATTTTATTGTGGTTAGATGGTCAGAAAGAAAACCTATTTCTTATAATTTTTTCCCTAAAATTTAAATACTACCGCAGATTGAAATTTCTAACTTTCACCAAATAGATTTAAAAAATAAATAAATCTAGTAGTTTAGAACTACATCCAATTTATTATAGATTATATTCTTAAATATTTTTGAAATAATATAGATAACTTTATTCAAATTTTATGTTAAGTTTCCTAACTCTGATTTTTCTGATTTTTTTGCCACTTAAGGGCCTGTTTTTCGATGATGATCCTTCACATACCTATCTGTAATAACACAAGAGAAGAGAGAGAAAATATTTATTGTTAGGGCATGGGGGTTTTCCTTGGTGAAACCCCTTTTTAGGTAATTAAACCAAATGAAGAGATAAGATTAAGCATGAACATGAAATGAAGGTATTAGTACTTTTCCATGGTGATAGATCTTGGATTGCTGCAACAATATGAAAAATCTTCCCTTGAATGTCTGAAAAATGCTATCTAGATGACTTGGAGTGATGAAACACTAGCTTGCTTAAGAACATGATGAGTGATGAATGAATAATGAATGTGTTATGAATTAGGGGTTAAAGACTTATATTTATAGGCAATTCACCTTATTTACCCGTTAATTGGATCCCTAAGGCCGACATGGAGAAAAAATAAACTTAAAACCTAATTTTTTCCACTCAAACCTTGAAAATGGCTCAAATGGGACTCATTCATCATCGAGGGTGAATGAGTCCCACTTGGATGGGACTAATTCACCCCTAATGGAAAATGGGTCCCACAGGGGCCATTTTTGCTAGCTAGAATGCTAGGAAGTAAGAAAATCAGGTTTATATGATGACTATGTCGATTATTTCATCAAATTAAGCCTTGAGATGCACAATATGGGGTCATAGGGGCCTATTAATGATGATGTAAAGGTCAATTAGGGATTGGGACACAAAATTCAATGTGAAAGTGTGATTAAATACACTTTACAATACTAAAATGAGGTCCACATAGCCTAGAAAGACACAAAATCTAATGTGAATGTGTAAAAAACATTACAACACTAGATTGACATTAAGATTATTTTACAAGCCTTCTAGATTAATGTGATAATTCAATTAAATATATTTTACAATGTTGAATTAAGGGGAAAATAGGTCCATTAGACTTGAATACTTATTAAGAGCCTAGAAAAGTGTGAAAGTCATTCACAACACTTTACACCACCTTTACAAGACATCGTTAAGTCCATTTTATTCAGTTTGCAAGGGTCAAAGACCTAGTGTGGATGTGAAAAACACCTCATAGCACTAAATCAAGGCTTGATTAAGTCTAATTTTTCGTCAATTATTCCCATATCAAGCAAGAAATACTTTTTTCTATGGTACAAAAATAATTAAAAAATGATGAATGAAAAGACCTAGTTTGATATGCAATTTTGTTTTTATTTTCAAATGCAAATTTATATGATGATATGCAAGATGATTGATTTTTTTATATTTTTCAGATTTAAAGAATGCAAAATAGGCAATCCTAATCCCTAGATGAAATGCAAATTTGAATGCAAAGTAGGACACCCTAAATGAGATATAATTCAATGCAAATGAATGTAAATGAATGCAAGATATAATCTAGGATGAAAAGAAAGACTCCCAAAATCAGAAAACTACAATGTTTAATATGTCGGGTTCACCAAAATGAAACATAGAAAAAAGAGGTTCCTGCAAATGGGGATTGACCAAATCGATGAACCTACTTTTGCTTATGTTTTATTTAATTATGAGGGGTAGAATGCATAAATAACAATAAAAAATCAATCCTAATTGTTAGAACAATAATAAGAAAAGTTTTAAGATGCCAAAATGATGTGTACCTTGCTGAAAAAATGTTATTTCGGGGGCAACTGAGGACTCATTCGTCCAGTGGAAAATGGGTCCATGTTAGGGTTTTGGAAAATCACTTTTGAGTCATGTTGTTTGATGTCTGCACTCTCAAATCCTGGGTGATTATCTCCTAAAAGTCAGAAATCAATTTTGTAGAGCACTTTTTGTGATCTTGCAAGTAGGATGACAACTTTTGCAACTTTTCAATCTTGACAACTTTTCTCCAATCTTGCTCTTCAAATATCTTCAATCTAAAAAGTAAAATCACACATTAAGGAAGAAGAAAAATTGTTGATTGTTAAGTATTAGGGGTTTTCCTTTGTCAAACCTTGTTTAGGTAATTAAACCTTATGATGAAACAATGAAACATGAAACATGAAACATGAAACAATGATACCTTGGATGAATTCTTGTAATGAAAATCATTAATATAGCATGAAGTGGCTGAGAAATGTAGATATTGATCTTGAATAAGGATGTGAAATAATGCTTGACTTGGATCTTCAATGCTACATCAACACATAAGCCCAACTACATGCATGTTTCACTATGCCTTTGACAAGATGATATGATCTTCAATTGCTAAAATAAAATCTTTCAATAATCTTCCTTTGAATTCCTTGTAATTGCTCTTTAAATTCTCTATAATGCTCTTGTAAACTCTTAGAATGTTTGCATAAATTTTCTTAAAAGTCTTAGGATGAAACTATGTAAAACAAGCTTATATTTATACTAAACTTAATATTTAATCCTGAAATCCAAATATCACAAGCTGACATCAAATATAAGGTTTTAATTGGTTAAAATCCCACCCAAATACACCCTAAAAGGGGTGTCCTATGTTAAGGAGGACCCATTTTCCACCTTGGGCGAATGGGTCCTAACATAGTTAACTATGACCAACTTTGGGGATTATGAAATATTATGCAAGAAGGGGGTCCTAGGACATAGTGAGGGCCCATTTAGCAAGTGGAAAATGGGTCCAAGTTCACTATCCTAGGACTCAAACCTTTCCAAATTAAGTGTTATGCAACATTATTAATGATTTTTAGGATTTATCCCTCAAAAAATACAATAAATAAGGATTGGATTTGAATTGAAGGGGCCAATTAAACTCTAATTAACCTCAAATAATTAATGAATCCCTAGATTAGTGTGAAATTTTAAGAAAAGAATTTACAACACCCTAAATAAGGCACAATTAAGTCCACTTTATCATTAATTAATCATTCCCAAACTAAGTGTGAAAAAGGGTTACTTTTTTTGACACTACAATATTATATGTGTGAGCAACAATATTGTAACTCAGTTGCTGAAAAAAATTGTTACTAGTAAGTTTCCATATTGATGATTATTTTTTAGGTGATTCTATGATGGGAGGTGACTTAGGAGGCTTAATAATTAAAGGAGATCCAATTTGTGTGTTCAAAAACTCAACTGAGTTACCTAGATGACCTTCTAGTAAGGGTGAGTCTAATGTGAACTTAGCATATTCATCTATTCCATCTACCTTAGTGTTCATTGAGACAAATGTAGCATTAAAAGAGGGACACAAAATATTCTCGTGGCATTCAATAATTGGGTCTTCTAACACCAAAATACATGTTGAACCAAACAACTGAGAGGGGGGTGAATCAATTGTAACAAATTTAAACTTTTAAATCATTCACTAGAAATTAGATCAATCGCAAATCCTTAACACTACTAAAATGATTAAATATTAAGTGCAAGTGTAGAAACTAAAAACTATTACACAAACACATCAGCACCAGATTTACATGGAAAACCCAATAAGGGAAAAACCACGGTGAGGATTAACTCACACTATAGAGAATATCAAAATCGATTATAAAGGCTCATTGCCAAAGAAAAGGCTCACTGCCAAAACAAGGACTTATTGTCTAGATCAAGACTCACTATCCAAGTAGGTCAACCACTTAGAGGGCTCATCAAGCATAGAGATACAAACAAGAGGCAAAAGGAGATATGTTTGGATATAGAAGAAAATCTCAATACAATAGAGATTTCCACCCTAATTTTCTCTAACTATTTAGACATGCATGAATGATAGAGTACACCTTCAGCTCACTGCATTTGAAAACTCAACATTTAGACTTCACACTGATTTTCCATACTCGCATAACACACACACATAGATTAAATCTATTTTGCATATATATATACTCTATTTATTTGTACTTATCTCTTTGTACATTTTTCACCACTAACTCATCCTATATATATACCATGTTCAACTTTGAAATATATTCAAAGTCAATCATCCATCATTAAATTCAAATTAGGTCGGTGCCAAAATATCCTAGGGTGGGAATTAGAATGAGGGCAACCCAAACACATGCTTGATGAGAACCCAAATAGGTCCCAACACACTTCATCAACTTCAAAGGTAGTGTTCAACACAAAGTCGACCAAACCAATGTAAAACACATAGAAAAATTAA
>VDFB02039261.1:0-109529 GCA_007258455.2 Sequoia sempervirens
GGTGGATCAAATGATCGACCTTGCCTATGTGAAAGCGCAGGGGCAACATAGTTCAATAAAAGACCAAAGACAAATGATGGATAAAGGATGATGTGATAACCATGATAAGCAGATAAAAAGATGGGACCGATATGATGAGACAAGATCTAGACCTGGTGGATTGGATAGGATGATGACGATCACATGAAGCTCAGGGATGGGATAGTTATCCAAATCAGCAAAGGTGAAGTGGGAGGATGACAAGACAGATAGATGAATGATGAGAAAGGATAGGAGATTTGAAAAGATGTGTAAAAGAAGCAGAAGTGAGAAGATAGATGACATCGGATTGTGTGGGGAGTAGCCTATAGCTAGATTCTAATGACAAGGGATTATGAGATGGGATGAGGATAGAGGTAAATGGATAACGAAATAAGGATGGGGGGAGGAAAAGGATTGTTTGGATGGATTGGATAGAGGGATAAGGAGTTGGATGGGGAAAAGGTTATTGGCTAGATAAATGGATAGATAATAATTTGGGTGATGGAAAGGATTTATGTGATGGATGGATAGAGGGATAAGGATGGGGAGATGGAAGGGATTTTTTGCTAGATGAAGGATGTCTCCAAGGACTATGACACAAAGGAATATAGATGCCCCCACTCTAAATATTTCATGTGTCATGAGGCAGGAGGGACACAAGATGAGTGGATGGGAAGATAAAGGATATAACTAGAGGAGGATAGGATGGGTGACTAAGGAATACGATAGAGCATGGATGAAGAGAATGTATACCGAGAGGTGTCCAAAGCATGCATAGATAGGTGCTCCTATTTTGATCAAGATCACAAGAAGGATGGAGGGATGGGAGATAAATGGGATATGATGGTAGGATGCGAAAGATAGGTGGGATGGAGGGGATGAATGAAGAGGACGTATAGCATGAAGCATAGCAGATGGAGGGAATGCATATCAAGAAGTTTCCCCCAAGTGTGGAAAAGGATGGATGGGGATTTACGTATGATGCCTGTTTTCCATATTTTCATCATGGTACTTATCCAAGGCGCTTGTTTGCCAAGTTTTGACCATTGAATGATTTTTTTTATTTTTTTTTTACTTTTTTTTATTTTTGGATAGAAAGTGGATGGAGATGGACAAGGATAGACGGATGTGGATAAGGGGATTTAGAAGATACATGATAAGGATATGGATGAAGGACTCAAGCATCAAATTCCATACAAGGTATTAAGATCCCATGTGTGAAGTGACTATTGGATGTTGGTACAACCTTATTAGGATAAATGGATTATGCAAGAGGATGAATTAGAGGGATTTGATGGAGAAAATATGTTGGATAATGGATGGGATGTTGGAAAGGGTATGGATAGAATGATGGGGTGGTGAGTTCAGGACCAACATTGGCACTTGTGGTGGTGTATATGAAAGGATAACAGGATTAATGGATGGAGAATGCAAGGATAATGGAGGAGATGGGATAGTGAATATTAGGACATAAGGACCCAAAAAAGATTTAGGAGATGAAAGGGGGTTATAATTAGCTTTTGGATTAGAAACTTTGGATGTTGTTATAGATTTTTCTTTTGAAGGTATTGCATCTTTTTTATTTGGGATCCACATGGTTTTGATCTTTCCTTTGGTGGGCCTTTGTGACTGATGGGTATGATTCTAATTTTGGATTTGATTTTTCTTTTTCTTCAACATGTCATTTCAAGGGGACATGGGGAGCTTTAGATTCATGTGGATGTTTAGATTCATGCATTTTTACTTTAGCATCCAAATTTCTTTTAATAGCAATGGGATGGGTGCGAGGAGATGGATGATGTGGAGTGATGGAGGTAGGATTATGAGGATTACGTGTAGATGGAGGATGTGTAGGTATGTGCCTGTGTTGATCTTGATTAGGGGACATGAGAGTGGGATGTTTATGATGGGTGACATGGAGGCATGATGGATGGATGAAAGGATGAATAGGATGAGATGGAGGAGGTGATTTTGGGATATAAGGGCCCAAAATAGATGTAGGACCTGGAGAAGACATGGATGGAGTAAATGGAGGATGGGAGATGGTGGATGGAGGGATGTAAGGACCCAAAATGGATGGAGTAGATGAAGGAGGAATATGGATGGTTGTTTTGAGGTGGTATGATGGAGGAGGGGGGATGGCAGTGAATGATTTGGTGGAGTGATGGGAAGAGCCTATATTTCTTTTGGAAGAGGCTCATTGACGACGTATAGAGGTTGTACCAACATTTTTAGCTTGTGAGTTTTTGAGAGATATAACCAAGACCACATGTGTATTCATGCTCTTGGACTTGGATGGGCTCTAAAATACCTTGATCATGAAGGCCTAAACCTTTTCCTTGATAGTTCATGTTCTTAAGCATTTGATTCATGACAGGATTTTTCTTATTCTAGAAGAATGATGTGAGTCCATTATTAGGCGGAGGATGATGAGTGGTATATATGCTTTTTTTTCTTCTGCAAGGAGACCACCATGGAAGAATGTGAGAGTACCAAGGGGATATAAAAGTGGTGTGGGAATAGTATGGTTAGGCTATGGTGGAGGATCATTAGATGGAGATGAGGGGGTAGCAGCTTCTTGATCAGGATAGGGAGTTGGTGAGGGAACAAGAGAGGGATTAGGTGACATGATAGATTTGGATTTGTGCTAGCGGGTAACTAGGGTTCATGTGATGGAGATGGAGATAAGGGCTCATGAGATGGAGCGGTGGAATCTTGAGTGACAAGGAGATTATGGACTGTAGTGGATGAGGGATTATGATCTTGAGGTGGAATAGTTGGGATGGCAGGATCTTGATCTAGAGAAGGGGATATGTTGGCATGCTTTGAATCAAGCTCTTGGCATGACTCCTTATGTGCAGGAGGTAGGATAATGGAGTCTTAGAGGGACTCTTCAAGTGGGGAAGATGGAAGGATAGAGGATTCAAGGCATTCATGGGAATGGATTTCAATGATACTGGGAGTGGGAGAAGTAGATTGGATTTGGGTCTCTTCGATGGATTGGATGGATCTAGGAGTAGGGGGAGTGGATTGGATTTGGTTATCGTTGATGGGTTTGATGGCTTCTAGAGTAGGATATGGGGGTTTGATGGATTCAGTGATGATTTCAATGGTGTCAACGGTTTGAGTGGTGCTAGGGGTGGTATCATCAATGATAGGTGTTGGGTGGAGAAGGGTCTCGTCACTAATGACCATGGATGATGGGTTGGGATGGCATGGTTCCATGACTTCAAGGTGTGGAGTTGGGGATGTCTTCTTTGTCATAAGTCCTTGGAGAACTTCTAGAGTAAGTAACTTGCATGCTCTAGGCTTGGCTGGGGTGATGGGCATAGATGAAGGATTAGGGATTGGTGAAAGATTGGGATTATGGAGTGATGGACTAGGATTATATGGAGGAATGGGATTGGATATAGGACTAGGAGTAGGTGAAGGATTAGGTTTGGATGGAGGGTTAAGGTAGAGATATTGGAGTGGTGAATTAGGAGAGGGGGACATGGACTATGGATTAGGACAAGAGGATACGGTTGGTGGATTGTAGTAAGGGTATTGGGATGGAGGATTAGGATGGGAAGATTGAGATGGCAGATTGAGATAGGGAGACGTAGATGTTGGATTAGGATAGGAAGATGTCGATGTTGGATTAGGATAGGTTGATTGGTAAGGAGAATTAGGATAGGGGGACATGGATGGGGGATTGTAATAGGAGTATTGGGATGGAAAATTAGGATAGGAAGATTGGGAGGATGGATTAGGATAGATTGATGGGGATGTAGGATTAGGATGGCAAGACTGGGAAGGAGGATTAGGATAGGGGGACATGGATGGGGAATTATAATAAGAGTATTGGGATGGCAGATTAGGATAAGAAGATGTGGGTGTCAGATAAGAGGATGATGTAGATGAGAGACATGAGGAATATGTGGACAGGAAGATACTGGATATCCATTGTCAAAGGTAGCATAAGGAGTGTGATTAGGAATGGATGAAGACATAACGGGATAGCTCGAAGGAGTAATTGGATTGTGGAAAGCGGGTAGAGAAAGCTTACTAGTGATGATAGCATCAAGGGGATCTATGTCGTGTTCCTCTTGATCGACAAGACTTTCGTTATCATCGTCGACGTAATTAGGGTTTCCCTTGACTACTATTGATGGAGCATAAGGATTCATGATGATGAAAGGATAAATAAGATGGATCAAATATTTTTTGGTGGAAATGGACTAAAGCTCAAATCAGGATTTTAGGTCAAGCTTAGATCAGGATTAGATTAAAGCTCAGATTAGGATGATTGGATGATGCAATGGGATTGATTTTGATTATCAGATTTGATTACCAAAGGATGATCTCGGCACAAAATCTACTTTGAGATGGAAGTAGATTGATTGGGTCGAAGATGATTGGATAGGGATGTGATTGGATTATATTAGATAGGATCGATCGATCAGATGATTGATAAGATCAAATCATGGATGAGATAGGATGATGAAAGCAATTTTGAACCATGTTCAAAGATTACCCTAGGTGACTTAGGATACTGATTGATCAGATTAAAGGATAAATGGATGAGTTTGGCACCGAATCCACCTTGAGATTGAAAGTGGATTGATTGGGCCAATGGCGATGATTGAATGACTCAAGACGGATGACAATCCTAAGCAAATGTTGGTGATGACGATCAATTCAGACACTTAGGTCAATTTGGATGATAACTTGAAATAGAGTTCAGGGGATTTGGATGGGGGAAATGCTGATCTGGTTTGGGAAATAGATGATAGATATGGACGAACAACTACTTAGAATGAGAAAAGGAGGTTTGGAATAGATGAAAGATTACTCAAAATGAATAAACTAATGATCGAGAGGGATGAACGACTACTCGGAATGTGTAAACTACTGCTAATAATGAATAAATGACTCTTAGAATGAGGAGGTGAAAAGTCAAAATGGATGGACGAGTGCTCAGAATGGATGAACAACTCTCAGAACAACAGGATGAGTACTCGGAACAAGTAAACAATTGATCAGAATGGCTGAATGAGAGTTCAAAATGATAGAAGGAGGTTTGAAATGGATGAATGTTTACTCAAAACGAATAAAAAAATGATCGATAAAGGTGAACAAGAGTTTTAAATGAGGAGAACGAATGTTCGGAATGGATGAATGAAAGCTTGAAACAAATAAACAATTGATCGGAATGGATGAATGAATGCTCGGATTGGGAGACTGACTCTTGGAATGGGTGAAAGGATACTCGTAACAAGGTGAAGAATACTTGAGATGAGGAGGGTGCCTAAAATGACCGAACGAAGGGTGAAATCAGTTGCTTGAGGGGTAGGTTTACCAAAGGTAGGGGAAGTGCAGATTAGGATTTTGGTTAAAGCTCAGATTGGGAGTAGATTAAAACTCATATTAGGATTCAATTGAAGCTCAGATTAGCATGATTGGAGGATGTGATGGGATTGATTCTACACCAAGTTCTGGGGTTTAAAGGATGTAAGGTTCTGACAATCAGATTTTTCTAGATTCGGTAGTTTTCAAAAATTATCAATTTTTTCCATTTTAGGAAACTTCACATACATACCTTTGAGAGTCCAGTTTTTCCCCAAAAAAAAAACCCAAAACTAAGGTAGGATGAATTTCCAACAAACATCCCAAATCTAAGACATGCATTCTAATTCATTATTGGAAACGATTTTTCAAAAACTGAAAAAAAAACACTAAATTATGATTTTGAGGGTCAAGATGAAAGTTTGGAGCCCTGAAAATGTGTTGGTCGGTTGGAAATCCACATGCCACCTCTTAACGCAACCACTCATAAAATTTCAGCCCAATCGGACACCCGAGTCAAAAGTTATGACCTCTGGAAGTTTCGACATAAAAATCAAAACCCTCAAAACGAAGTCTAGATGAGCGGGATGGATTATTTGATGATAGATATGGACTCTAATGCTGTTCTAAGAAGCTCCTATGTGGTTTGGTTGATGAAACGATGACTTACGAAAAAGTGTTGATGATGGGAAAATGGTGTTCGAAATGACTGAACGGAGGGTGAAAAATGTTGTTTTGAAGGGCAAGTTTGCCCCTGGGTGGGCAAGTCCGCCCCTAGATGGGCAGGTCCACCCCTGGATGGTCAAGTCCACCCCTACTAGGAAGGTATGCCTATTCAGTGAAAATAGGCAAAAATAGTTGTTTGAACAGGTAAACGGGTGTTCCTAAATGTGCAGCAACCACAAGAATGCAAGAAACAATGAAGAACACCTCAAGATTGGGAAAAATGTTGAACTTGAACAAAGAAGATAGAATGAAATGATTATACCTTTTCAAGTTGTTCTTTGGTTGGCCCTTCAATCCTCAATATTGTGTATGCTCCTTAGATGGAAAAGTGAGATGAAGATGCAAGATGAGCTTAAAAGTGTGATAATGGTGGATTTAAGTGATATGATGAAGGCAAGATATGTAAATTGGCTAAGTATAGTTCAAATGAAAAAAATGGCAAGAGTTTGGTATCAAATGCATAAGGTTCCTAAATGAGAGAAAACAGGGGGTATTTATAGAGGAATTTGAATTCTCTAGAGAATTCAATGGTTGAGATTTATCCAACAAGGCCAAGATGAAGGGAAATGGTGAGTTGAGGACTCACAAGCCCTCACATCTTGACATGTGGAATGTGAAGTGGCTAAGGATGTGATGATGTGTAAGTGAGGTGGAAGGAGGGTACATGATGTGGAAGGACAAGTACTTGGTAACTACCTTGGGGGATGAGAAGATTTTCTCAAAAAGGAACTTCTTGTCTCCAAGTGGGAATGAAAGTGACTTTTGAGGAATTTTAGAATTCCTCAAAAATCTCCATGGAAAAGGGAAAGTAGTTGGGAAAATAAATGTGAATTAAAAATTCACATGCTTGGAAGAATCTCATGGACAAGACAAGGTTCCAAAAAGGGAAGCACTTGTCCACATGTGACTTGATGTGACAAGTCAAAGATTGCATGGGGAAGATTCCACATGTGACTTGATGTGACAAGTCAAAGATCACATGGGGAAGAGAAAAAGGAATTTAATATTCCTTGGAAGGATAAAAGGAATTAAAAATTCCTTGGGAGGTTGATTAGGCTAGTTAATGAAGGATTAGAGGAGGGTTAGGTGGCTAAGAGAGGTTAGGGGCCAACTTGCAAAAGTTGGAGGATGTGACACATCTTAATCAAGGATTAGGCATGTGCACATTCCTAATGATGGAATTAGGAGGTTGATTAAGATTAAGGAAGGGATGTGACATGTGAGGAATTAAATAAATGTCATATTTATTTAATTTATTTGATGAAAGGAGGATTAAAGAGATAAGGTATTTAATTATTAACTAAATACCTTAGGGATTTGGCAGAATTAAGGGTATTAATTAGATAATAGTGATATTACCTAATTAACACAATCAAGAGGATGTTTAGACGAAAAGGGATAAATTTGGACCAATGTAACTGTCCAAATTTAGGTGTCTACATTTTTCCTCTTTGAGATGGTGTTACGAATTAGCATCATTTCCAAGAATCTTAAAACGTAGTACCTAGAAGAAGATGATTAGATTGGGAAAGATGCCCCAGTCATTCAAATGAGTGACTAGGAAGGAAAAATGATGGGGGTGAAGATGAAGAGTAGGGTTTGAGGATGCCCCCTCAAGAGGACATGCAAGTTCAAGATAACATGGGTGTGCTCTCGAAATGGATGAAGTGATGCGAGAGGTATATGAGAAAGAGGATGAAAAGTGATGGATAAAAAAGGATAAGAAGCGATGGGAGATGGGGAAGCACAAATGGATTTAAGGACGAATGTGATGTTGCCCTAGTCAAGCTACAAGCCAAAATGGGTTGATGATAGATGGAGTGTTGTCATTGAGGGGATGATATATCCCAAGAAAACATAAAAGGAAAGGGAAGGAGACATCCCGATGAGGATGATGAAAGTGTTGTTGTTGAGGGAAGGATACATACCAAAACAACACCAAAGGATAGGGAAGGATACATCCCGATGATGATGACGATGGTGATGATTGGATCAAGGCTTGTAGCAAGGCTAGGAATAAGACCAAGGATGTGATTAGATGATTTGTGCTAGATTGAATGGACGAGGATTGGATTGAGATGTGAGAGGGATGAAAATGATGAAAATGATGGAGGAAAATATGCTTAGAATAACCAAACTATAGTATTCTAAGGAGATTGAAGAGATGATGATAAGAGATTGGATGGATAGGAGAGGGAGATTGATGAAGGATGAAGAGGATGGAATGTGAGAGGAAATGCAATCTCAATGCAATTTTCCATTTTTGGAGCATTGATTTTTGCTAGAGCATAAGACACAAGATGCCATGGTATGGAGAATCAAGGCCGATTTGTGTCTAATGCATAAGACAAACACAACAAACAAGAAGGTTATCCCAATACCCCAAAGTCGTGAAGACCTTGGTCAGGCCAGGTATTGGGATAACCACAAGCACAAGAGGATGCCCCAACGTAACACAAGACCTCGAGGATCTTGATGGGTACTACGTGGGACAACCAAGAAGACATCAACAAAAGAAAAAAAGATCAAGATATGCCCCTATGTTGACCAGTCAAAGCGCACCATAATAGGACGGATCATGCCAGCCCTAACAAGTGATGATAGGGAGCTCAAATGATAAAAAAAAAGTATCAAAAGATCGCAATCAAATTTAGAACGTCCTTTGCCATAGGATCAAGGGGATGGATGGGGTTGATGAGGTCTATTAGGAAGGAAGCATCCTGTTGAGACCAGTGATGGATACTAAACTAAAAGATTGATTGGATCTGATGATACAGGTGGATCTCATTTGTTAAGAACCAGCTAGCTAAGGGCATAACTTGACAACATGACACAGGACGCGAGACACAAGACACAAGACTGACACATCCTAGCGACCTAGGGGCTCAGGGGTTGATCAAAGATTAGCCTTGCCTAAATGAAAGCGTGGAGCCCTCGTAGTTTAATAAAAGGTTGACGACTGACCATGAATAAAAGCAGAAAGAGGACGATGAAGATCAATGATGGATGATAAAAACCAGATGGACAAAAGGATCCCCAGGGGCAGATCAGATGATCAACCTTGCCTATGTGAAAGTGCAGGGGCAACATAGTTCGACAAATGATCAAAGAAAAATGATGGATAAAGGATGATGAGATAGCCCTGGATAAGGGGATAAAATGATGGGACTGATATGATAAAACAAGATAGACTTGTTGGATAGGATGGGACGATGGTGAGTACATGAAGCTCAGGGATGGAATAGTTATCTGAATCATCAAAATATGAATTGGGAGGATGATATGATGGATGGACATGAATGATGAGAAAGGATAGGAGATTAGAAAGATGTGTGAAATAAATGGGAATGGTGACGATGAGATAGATGGCATTGGGTTGTATGGGGAGTAGCCTATAGCTAGATACCAATGACAAGGGATTATGAGTTGGGATGAGGATAGAGATAAATAGATAGGAAGATAAGGATGGGGAGATGGAAGGGATGCCATGATGGATGGATAGGGGGATAAGGATAGGGAGGTTAAAAGGATTGTGTGGAGGGACTGGAAGATAAGGATGGGGAGGTGAAAAAGGATTAATGGATTGAGGGATGAATGATATCTCCAAGGACTATATCACAAAGGAAGATGGATGCCCCCAATCTAAATATGTCATGTATAATGGGCATGAGGCATGGGAAATAGAAATATGGGAAAATAAGGGAGTGATCTAGATATGGATAGGATGCCTAGATAAGCAAGGGAGATTAATGGTAGCATGATGGGTGGATAAGGAAGGTAGACGAATGCAAATAAGGATTAGGATAGAGTATGGATGAGGGGAATGAATTCCAAGAGGTGTCCAAAGCATGTTTATATGTTTTCCCCTATCGATATCAAGATCACAAGGAGGATGGAGGAATTTGGATAAATGGGATATGGCAGACAAGATGTGGATGGTAGGGGGGATGGAGGAGATGGTTGAAGGGGATACAGTTGCCCCCAAGTGTAGAAGGAAACTCAATGGGGGATTTATGCATGACACCTATTTGCCAGGTTTTCATCATGGTACTTATCCAAGGCGCTTGTTTGCCAAGTTTTCACCATTGGACTGATTATTTCTCTTTACTATTTTTTTTTTTACTTTTTTTTGACTTTTTTGGATTTTTTGTATTTTTTGACTTTTTTGGATTTTTGGATAGCAGGGGGGTGGAAATGGATAAGGATAGGGATGTGGATAAGGGGATTTAGAAGATACGCGATAAGGATATGGATGAAGGACTCAAGCATCAAGTTCCATACGAGGTATTAAGATCCCATGTGTGAAGTGATTGTTGGATGTTGGTACAACCTTATTAGGATAAATGGATTATGCAAGAGGATGAATTAGAGGGATTTGATGGGGAAAATATGTGGGATAATGGATGGGATGCTGGAAAGTGTATGGATAGAATGATGGGGTGGTGGGTTCAAGACCAACATTGGCACATGTGGTGGTGTATGTGAAAGGATAGGAGGATTAATGGATGGAGAATGTGGGGATAATGGAGGAGATGGGATAGTGAATTTTGGGACATAAGGACCCAAAACAGATTTAGGAGATGAAAGGGGTGTATGATTAGCTTTTGGATTAGCAACTTTGGATGTTGTTACATATTTTTCATTTGAAGGCATTGCATTTTTCTTCTTTGGGATCCACATGGTTTTGATCTTTGCTTTAGTGGGCCTTTGTGGCCTATGGATTTGATTTTTCTTTTCATCACCATGTCTTTTAGAGTGGACATAAGGAGCTTTTGATTCATGTGGATGTTTAGATTTATGCATTTTTACTTTAGCATCCAAGTGCTTTTAATAGCAATGGGATGGGTGCGAGGAGATGGATGATGAGGAGCGATGGAGGTAGGATTATGGGAATTATGTGTAGATGGGGGATGTGCGGGTATGTTCCTTTATTGATCCTAATTAGGGGACATGCAAGTGGGATGTTTATGGTGGATGACATGGATAGGTGATGAATGGATGAAAGGATGAATAAGACGAGATGGAGGAGGTGATTTTGGGATATAAGGGCCCAAACTAGACATAGGACCTGGAGAAGACATGGACGAGGTAGATGGAGGATGGGAGATGGTGGATGGAGGGATGTAAGGACCCAAAATGGATGGAGAAAATGGAGGAATATGGATGTTTTTTTTAATTCGATATGATAGAGAAGGGGGGATAGCAACAAATTATTTGGCGGAGCAATGGGAAGAGCCTACATTTCTTTTGGAAGAGGCTTGTTGACGACGTATAGAGGTTGTACCAACATTTTTAGCTTGAGTCTTTGGAAATCGGTCCAAGACCTCGCATACAGATTTGTTCTTTGACTTGGATGGGTTCTAAAATACCTTGCTCATGAAGGCCTAAGCCTTTTCCTTTATAATTCATGCTCTTAAGCATTCGATCCATGACAGGATTCTTGTTATTTTGGAAGAATGATGCGAGTGCATTATTAGGCAGAGGATGATGGGTGGCATGTGTGCTTTGTTTTTCTTCTGCAAGGAGACCACCATGGAAGAATGTGAGGGTACCAAGGGGATATACAAGTGGTGTGGGGATAGTAGGTTTAGGCAATGATGGAGGATCACGAGATAGAGATGATGGGATAGCAGCATCTTGATCGAGACAAGGGAGTGAAAAGGGATCAAGAGAGGGATTAGGTGACATGATAGGATCTGGATTTGTGGTAGCAGGTGATAAGGGCTCGTGTGATGGAGATGGAGAATGGAGATGGAGATAAGAGCTCATGAGATGGAATGATTGGATCTTGAGTGACAAGTGGATCATGGGATGGAATGGATGGAGGACTGTGATCTTGAGGTGGACTAGATGGGATGGTAGGATCTTGATCTAGAGAAAGGGATATGTTGGCATGCTTTGCATCGAGCTCTTGGCATGACTCATCTTGTGTGGATGGTAGGATGACAAAGTGTTCAAGAGACTCCTCAAGTGGGGGAGATGGAAGGATGGAGGATTTGTGAAGTTCATGAGAGGGGATTTCGGTGATACTGGGAGTGGGAGAAGTGGATTGGATCTGGATGTCTTCGATGGATTGGATGGATCTAGGAGTAGGGGGAGTGGATTGGATTTGGTTATCATCGATGGGTTCGATGGCTTCTGACATAGGAGATGGGGGTTCGACAGATTCAATGATGGTTTCAATAGTGTCAACAGTTTGAGTGGTGCTAGGGATGATAATATCAAGGATAGGTGTTGGATGGAGAAGGGTCTTGTCACTAATGACCGTAGATGATGGATTGGGAGGGCATGGTTCCACTTCTTCAATGTGTGGAGTGGGGGATGTATTCTTTGTCATAAGTCCTTGGAGAACTTCCATATTGAGAAAATTGCATACTCTAGGCTGAGATGGTGTGATAAGAATATATGGAGGATTAGGGATTGGTGGAGGACTAGGATCATGGAGTGGTGGACTAGGGTTAGATGGAGGAATGGGATTGGATATAGGACTAGGAGTAGATGGAGGATTAGGATTGGATGGAGGACTGGGATTGGATGTAGGACTAGGAGTAGATGGGGGATTAGGATTAGATGGAGGGTTAAGGTAGGGATGTTGGTATGGTGATTTAAGATTGAAGGATATGGATGGTGGATTGATGTAAGAGGAAGTAGATGGGGAATTAAGATAGGGATATTGGGACAATGGATTAGGACAAGAGGATATGGATGGTGGATTGTAGTAAGGGTTTTGGGATGGTGGATTAAGATGGGAAGACTTGGATGTTGGATTAGGATAGATTGATGGGGACGTAGGATTAAGGTAAAAAGGTGTGAATGTAGGATTAGGATGGGAAAACTGGGAAGGAGGATTAGGATATGGGGACATGGATGGGGGATTGTAATATGAGTATTGGGATGACATATTAGGATAAGAAGATGCAGGTGTCGGATAAGAAGGTGTAGATGAAGGCTATGATGGATATGCGGATGAGGAAGATAGTGAATATCCCTTGTCAAAGGTAGCATAAGGAGCGTGATTAGGCATGGATGAAGACATAACGGGATAGCTTGAAGGGGTGATTGGATTTTGGAAAGCGTGTGGAGAAAGTTTACTAGCGATGATAGCATCAAGGGGATCTATGTCGTATACCTCTTGATTGACAAGAATTTCGTTATCGTCGTCGACATAATTAGGGTTTCCTTTGACTACTATTGATGGAGGATAAGGATTCATGATGATAAAAGGATAGATAGATTTTGAATGGAAACAGACTAAAGCTCAAATCAGGATTGGATTAAAGCTCAGATTAAGATGATTAGATGATGTGATGGGATTGAGTCTGATGATTGGATTTGATTACCAAAGGATGATCTCAATACCAAATATTCTTTGAGATGGAAGTAGATTGATTGGTTTGAAGGTGATTGGATAAGGATGTGATTGGATTGGAATGGAGAAGATCAATCGATGATTGATAAGATCGAATGATGGATCAAATAGGATGATGGAAGAGATTCTAAACCACGTTCAGAGAATACCTTATTTGACTTAGGATACTAATCAATTAGATTAAAGGATAAATGGATGACTGTTGCACTGAATCCACCTTCAGATTGAAAGCGGACTGATTGGGCCGATAACGATGATTGACTAACTCAGGACAGATGACAATCCTAAGCAGATGTTGATGATGACGATCAGATTTAGACACCTAGAAATTTGGATAATAACTTCAAATGAAGTTTAGAGGATTTGGATTAATGAACCAATGAGCGGGGAAGTGGGCTTAGCCAATCAGACTCTCTGCACGGAGAAGAGGACCTGACAAATAGATAATCAGGCTCGACGAAGCGGACCTGTTGAACAGATGAATGGACTGATTGAACGGAAGACAAGATTGGCTATGCAAGAAGAAAATTCACTCAAATTAATGGGGGACTCACTCAACAAGGTGGTAATAGGAAAGAACAACTAAGAATGACCAAAAAAGATGAAGAACGACTGACAAAACGACTGAAAAAGAAAGTAAAAACACCTATTTTAGGGTTCGAGAAGCCTATCGAAGGGTAGGTCCACCCTCCAAGGGCAAGTCTACCCCTACTTGGTCAGGTCCACCCCTCCTAAGAAGAATGGGTGAGAACGACTGAAAACAATGAAAAATGACTGACAAAATGACCGAAAAAGCAAGTAAAAACACCTATTTTAGGGTCTAGGAAGCCTATCCAAGGGTAGGTCTACCCCTCCAAGGTTAGGTCTACCCCTGCTAGGGTAGGTCCATCCCTCCTAAGAAGAATGAGTGAGAACGACCAAAAAAGATGAAAAATGACTGACAAAATGACCAAAAAAGTAAGTAAAAATGCTCGTTTTAGGGTCTAGGAAGCCTATTCAAGGGCAGGTCCGCCCCTCCTAAGAAGAACGGGCGAGAACGACTGAAAACAATGAAAAACGACTGAAAAAAAGACTAAAAAATAAGTAAAAATGCTCTTTTTAGGGTCTGGGAAGCCTATCCAAGGGTAAGTTTGCCCCTCCAAGGTCAAGTCTGCCCCTCCTAAGAACGGACGAGAACAATTGAAAAAATGAAAAATGATTGAAAAAGCAAGTAAAAATGCTCGTTTTAGGGTCTGGGAAGCCTATCCAAGGGCAGGTCCAGCCCTCCAAGGTCAGGTTCACCCCTACTAAGGCAAGGATGCCCTGGGGTGGGCAAGTCCACCCCTACTTAGTGAAAATGGGCAAAAACAATTATTTGGAACAGGTAAATGAGCACACAAAACGAGGAAATGGATGCTCAGATCTAGGGGATGAATGTTTGGGATAGGGAATGGATTCTTGGAACGGATGTATGAATGTTCAGAACGGGGAAATGAGTGATCGAAATGATGAAATGGGCGCTCAGAACGATGAAACAAGTGTTCAAAATGATGAAATGGGTGATAAAACTAATTGTTTAAGGGATAGGTCCACCCCTGAAAAAGGTCAGGTCTGCCCCTAGGGGGAAAATCTACCCCTGGAGGGCAGGTACACCTATTTGACTAAAATTTGGTTAAATTTGACAAAAATATGTTGAAACGGGACTGAGACAGAGGGCAGGTCTACCTCTGGTAGGGCAGGTTCAGCCCTTTGAAAGGGAAAGTCCACCCCTCTGCATAAATCTAAACTTGATCTTTATAAAAATGACTATGGCAAAGGACCCAAACATGGCAAACAAGAACCAGAGGATAAGGTTGACTTGACTGAACAGAAGATCACTAGTTTTGCACCAAGAAAATAGTTCAAGTAGCACAATCCTAAGATTAGTAGAATGGGTATGGCCAACAAAGTACTCTATCTAGGATGAACAAGGTTGCTAGGGAGTCCTTGATATACACCTAGTACATGAGGCTCAAACCATGAACACTATCTCATCACAACCGTGAGCCGGGAACTTTAGCGAAATACTAAAGGCTTGAACCAACTCTTCACATCATCCTGACACTTCGCCAATAATGATGTGGCTAGATTGGGGTATAGTTTTGGCTCTCCCCCCTTTGTATACCCCGTCGGTACGTGTGGTTGGGATCATCCCTTGGGGTGATGAAATCCCCAAGCAGGTCCTCTAAAAAAAGAAAAATGGGTGACATAAAAGGACTTGGTAAGCTATGATTTCTCATCACCCAGGATCACCAAATGGCACAAGGGGATTAGATACGTCAATAGCCTACCACAAGCATGGCACACAGTATATTTGACACCCCCTAGTTAAGCTATGTGCCTAAATTAATGAAAAATGACAACAAATAGGTAATAAACATTTTAAAACGAATAGCCCTGCAAGAAATTCATTAGTACTTTGTTTTCTATTTTCCACCAAATGTTAGTCAAATCCTTGCACAGACACCAACAGCAAACGTTAGGGGGTCAGAAATACTCAAAATAGCTGAAAATAGTGCTTAATCTTCAATTTTCACCTTTTGGAAAAAAAAAAATTGGGCAGTTCAGCCCCTGGTTTTGGTTAGGTCCACCCCTAAAAAAGGTCAGGTTTGCCCTTGGACTAGGTCAGGTCTGCCCCTGATGGGAGGGTCCGCCCCTTTGTGAAAAAACTAAAAAATCTTCTATTTTTGGACTTTTTGGAGGGCAGGTCCACCCCTGGTCAAGGTCAGGTTCACCCCTAATGGATGGTTCCATTCCTAGACTAGGTCAGGTCTGCCCCTGGAAGGGTAACTACGCCCCTCTTCTAGGGCGGGTCCGCCCCTATGCAACCTGCATCTGCACACAGTAAAAAAAAATAGAGAACATGAAAGTAAGAGACCCATCTGTGGGTCCCACCAAGTGTGCTAGAAATGTGACCAAGTGAAAATCCTTGTTCCTAAATGTGCAGCAACAAGAATGCAAGAAACAATGAAGAACACCTAACACCTCAAGATTGGGAAAAACGTTGAACTTGAACAAAGAAGATAGAATGAAACGATTATACCTTGTCAAGTTGTTCCTTGGTTGGCCCTTCAATCTTTGATGTTGTGTATGCTCCTTGGAAGGAAAATGCAATTCAAGATGCAAGATGAGCTTGAATGTGTGATAATGGAGGATTCAAGTGCTATGATGAAGGCAAAGTATGCAAGTTGGCTAAGTATGGTTCAAATGGTAAAATGGCAAGAGTTTTGTATCAAGTGCATAAGGTTTCCAAATGAGAGAAAAGAGGGGGTATTTATAGAGGTTATTGAATTCTCTAGAGAATTCAATGGTCAAGATTGAGCCACCATGGCCAAGATGAAGGGCTATGGTGAGTGTAGGACTCACAAGCCCTCACATCTTGACATGTGGAAGGTGAAATGGCCAAGGATGTGATGAGGTGTAGGTGAGGTGGAAGAAGGACATGTGATGTGGAAGGACATGTACCTTGAAAGTACATTAGGAGATGAGAATATTTCTTTAAAAGGAAAGTTCTTGTTCCCAAATGGTTGGAAAGTGACATGAGAGGAATTTTACTATTCCTCAAAAATCTCCATGGAGAAGAGGAAAGCAGTTGGGAAAATAAATGTGAATTAAAAATTCACATGCTTGGAAGAATCTCATGGACAAGACAAGGTTCCAAAAAGGGAAGCATTTTCCCACATGTGACTTGATGTGACAAGTCAAAGATTACATGGGGAAGAGTCCACATGTGACATGATGTGACAAGTCAAAGATCACTTGGGAAAGAGAAAAAGGAATTTAATATTCCTTGGAAGGATAAAAGGAATTAAAAATTCCTTGGGAGGTTGATTAGGCTAGTTAATGAAGGATTAGAGGAGGGTTAGGTGGCTAAGAGATATTAGGGGCCAACTTGCAAAAGTTGGAGGATGTGACACATCCTAATCAAAGATTAGGCATGTGCACATTCCTAATGATGGAATTAGGAGGTTGATTAAGATTAAGGAAGGGATGTGGCATGTGAGGAATTAAATAAATGTCATATTTATTTAATTCATTTGATGAAAGGGGTAAGGTATTTAATTATTAACTGAATACCTTACGGGTTTAGATGATTTAAGGGTATTAATTAAATAATAACAATATTACTTAATTAATGCTAATGAGAGGGTATTTAGAGGAAGAGGGAAAATTTGGACAAATATAAGTGTCCAAATTTAGGTGTCTACATATACATTGCAATTATTCTAAACAAGGAATCATCATTATAATTCAAGTACAGGACTCAAGGCCAATGTCCTTCCTGCACCAAGAGAACTTATCTACAACAATGATCAAAGTGTCAACTTTCTCAATCAATACCTTTCCCAAGTCTCTGTAACCAAACTATCATAGGTAAAACTTCATGCTATCAACATAACAACCCAAATATGCAAACAACTCCCTGTATATCCACCATCCTACAAAATAAAACTTCAAGGTAATAACACACATAGACATGCAATAAAAAACCTCTGAAGTAACTCACTATAGTAAAGTGTAACCAATCCAAGAGAGGTTCCCCTCTCATACAAAACACATATACCTTCTACAACTCCCACTACACAAGTAATGTCAAATCTGAAAACAAGGTTACAACATTAACAAGTACTCCTATAGCACTTCACATAGAGGATGTGGCTAACTCCTCTATCATAGTGTCAAAGAAGCATACAATGATATGCAAAATACATCTCTCATAACACAAGAACATTCAAGAAGAATACAATATTCCAACAAAAAGAGAAGTTGCAAATAAAACCATGTTCTTATACCACACTAACATGTGCCAAACTGTGTAAAGTAAGATCTCCTTCAACACTTCCAAACTAAAAGGATATCAACATTGAACCATTCAACTTATCATGGAAAAACTTAGATGTAAACCTCTCACAGAAAGTAGATCAAACTTAGCCAAACATTCCCACAACAAAAGGGAATATGCCAAAAACCACTATCTCTCATACATCTCCTACCCAAATCCTCAAAACTAACTCAAGTTCAAGATTGCAAGGAGAACAATGGAAATACTTAAAACCATGCATCTACTTCTCAACAATCCCTCAGAACTCAATTTTCAAGACTAATGCATAAGAGAAGACAAGATACATATAAATAATACATCTAATAATTAGGTGGGAAACACCTCTGAGATCATTTACCTGCCGAGTAGACCAAGAGTGGGATACAAGATTGTCCTGTGCATACAACACCAAGCAATATAGGCTTTCAATAAATACAACCTTCTCATCAGGTCTATGATGGACTTACATCCATTTCCAGGTGTAGGCTCCTTATTCTTTATTGTTGAAAAACTTTTATAACAAGTAACCATTCCAACATATATCTCTTAACATAAGAAATATCTAGCCTAACCTAAGTCTCTCTAGTATCCATGAGCACCCACCAATCAATCCATGCCAACTTCAAATGAAACCTACATATCTTGAAGCTCCAAGCAAATGATTAATACTCAAAACCAAAAAGAACTACATCCTCTCCAAAGGAAGAATAATAACACCTTTACCAAAGACTCTGCGGGTCCTCCATGAAACAAGATGTTAAAACCTCTTCAAATCACATGAAGCTAACCATATCCTAATAAAGCTCCCACTAAACTGTGATATTGAGCTTTACATGGAAACAAGATAAACATCAAACCATTACTATCAAAAACTCCCACTGGAACATGTAACCATGTTATCCACGACATTGTGAGAACCATCTCCTAACTAGATCCATTGAATCTTTCAATTATCTTGACAAGAAGTAGATCTCATTATAACATACTTCTTTTACAAATCTGCAATAACACAATAGTAAAAGCTCCCACTATAGCCAAAAAACCTTCAAAAAATTTTAAGATAAAGGTGTTCCAAACTCTACCCAATTGTTAGCTCTAAAACCAAATGTTGAAAATGAAGGTGAAATACTGTAGCTTAAAACTTGTAAACCTACGTGACTATAGATTTAATTAAGTTCTTTGTTACAATTATTTGTGTATGATTAATCTGTTTAGATCAATTTTACCAATTGTAGAAAGAGACAGAAGATTGTAAAAGAATGAGACAAGAAGATAGAAGTGACACAGCATATGTGCGGAGAAACCCTTTTGGGAAAAAAACTCCACCAGAATCAATAGTGCTTGTATTATTTAACCTTAGAACAAGATTACAATAATACTGTACCAATCCTTGATTGATATGCTTCCTTTCCTTCAAAAATCCTTCTTCACAACCTACACAAAACTCTCATACACTTTCTATAGCACAATCTATCCATGCATTCCATTTGACCAAGCATGAATCCACACATCCTATGCCATGCTTCAAACCCTCATACATGCACAAGATCAACCTGCTAACCTACAATAAACTCTGATGCAATTGCTGCAATAAATAGACAATTAATGAGCATCTAAACTCATAAGAGTTGTACAAAATAAGAGCATAAAGCTCCTCACATAAAACCATGCCTAGATTGTACAAGTAGAGTTCCACACTGTAACATGAAGTCAAAACCAAAGTCTCCTCAATTTATGCACCCCAAAATGAACACTTAACTGATCATTGGTCAAGAAAATATCTTGCAAGAATCACCTCAAATTTGGCACCCAATAATGGGCCCACTTAACTGAGCCTTGTAAATATCTTCTCATGCAAAAGGTGTTAACTCAAAGATGCCAACTTGGGCGCCCAAGATGGGTACAAGTCATCGTAGTTAACTGAAACATATCTCTCCACCAATTCATGCAAACATCATGCATGATTGATCATCCCCACTTAACTGAAGTCATTATTCATGCAACTCAAGTCAACTAAAGTCAACTAGTGTTCAACTCAAACTAACTACATGCAACTAAAGATAACTAAACCATAACTAAAATGAACTTAACTGAGTTGAACTGAACTAAACTGAGCTCAACTGAACTGAACTGAACTGATACTCAACTCAACTCAACTCCACAAATGTAAATATCAATCCCTAACTTCTAGGATCTTTACATGCATTACTGAAGTGTTATCATTCCTCCAAACAGTTAACTTAAGCAAGGTCGGTTCCACCTTCCATGTGGGTGCCCCATGTGCTCATATTTTGTAGGATCTCTTCTTGGACATCCCCACATGTTCCTATCATTTAGGAATAATCACAAATGTCAATTTTCATGTTCATTTCATTTGAATTTAATCTCTTTCTAATCCTAGTGTTGGGGAACACTTTCCAAGGACTTAGGAGATACATGAAATATGTTTAGGATTATAATTAAATGGAATCCTATTCCCAACAAGGATGGTGAGGAGAGGTGGGATGAGACAATAGGATGAGGTACGTGTAAGGATGTGAGTGGAGATAGGGAGACTTCAAAGTGTGGCAGTGATCATAGTGATAGTGATTCAAAGTCATCATTAGAGAGTGGAGAGTGGGAGGGATAAGACACCCTAGGGGTGGAGATGCAAGATACTCCAGAGATAGAGATGTATAGGTTAGTAGTCACTACAGGATGAGGAGATGTAGAGATCACCCCAAAGAGAGAGACAAGGATCTCCATAGGTGGATGGATAGGATGATGATGATGGAGGAGAGTCTCTAGAGATGTGGCTAGCACAGGAATTGAGTGAGAAATATGTTATTTAGAGGAGGATGGAGGATGTAGAGGTGGAGTGAGATGGTTTTAGGAGTGAGTAAGATGTGATTAAAAGGAGGCTGGAGGATGTAGAGGTGAAGCGAGATGGTTTTAGGAGGGAGCATAATGGATTTACAAGGTAGTTGCAAGGGACTGAGGCAGAGATCACACGAATGAGGGATCTAATAGGGGATGGTGTAGGAATTTGCAAAGATATCATAGGCTTCATGGGAGGCAAGTTATTGGTGGTTACTATGTGATTAGGAAATTCTCGTAGATAAGAGAGATGTTAGCTATACAGATCACTTGAGGGGTAGGGTATCTAGGGAAGCCAGATCAAGGAGGTTGAGGAGATAAGTGACAATAGGGCCACCTTGAGGGGCATCACTAGGACAATCAATAGGAGATGAGGCTATCCATTGGTAGCAAGCAATAGGATATATGTCGTAGGGCACATTTTTTTTATGCTCTATGGAGGTGATGTATTATGATGAGACCTTGAGGTCCACTTTGATGTATTATGTGATGGGACCCTAAGGTCCATTTTATGTATTATGTGATGAGACCTTCACATCTATTTTGATATATTATTTAATGATATATAGTGAGGCCATGGTAGTTGTAGTGTAGGAAAAAGTATCCCTTTTTCACACTTAATTTAGGAATAATTAATAATAAGATAAGCTTAATTATGCCTTGATTTAGTGTTGTAATATGTTTTTCATATTCACATTAAGTTTAGGGCCCCATTGAATAAAATGGACTTAATTGTGCCTTTTTTTTGGTGTTGTAAGGTGTACCTTTACACTTTCACACTAATCTAGGGTTTTATTAATTGATTGAAGTTAATTTTCCTTAATTGGACCCTTTAATTCAAATCCAAGCCTAATTAAATGTAATTTTCGAAGGATAAAAACCAACATTCGCAAATGCCATTAAACAACACTTAACTTTAGAAGATGTGTGTCCTAGGTAAGTGACCTAGGACCCATTCGCCTAGGGAAAATGGGTCCTCACTTAGACCTAAGACCCTAATTTAACATAATATTTAACACTAAGAAATATGTGTCCTAGGTAATTGACCTAGGGCGAATGGGTCCTCACTTAGACCTAGGACCCTCCTTTAAAATATGTTTTTGGTGGTATTTTAATGATTTCAAATCTACAATTCAATGTCAGCTTTTGATATTTGAATTTCAAGAATTAATCTTAAGATATGTATAAATAAGAGCTTATTTCACTATTTTTCATCTTAAGATCCTAAGACTTTCAAGCAATCAAGCAATTTTTGCAAGAGCATTATAGAAGCATTCAAGAGCAATTTCAAGGCATTCGAGGGCATATTTATAGAATATTATTGCAGCAATCAAGATTCATTTTATCATGTCAAATATTTCTTGCATCATGCATGTTGTGTGAGCTAATATGGTGATGTAGTGTACAAGATCTATTCAAGAATTCAAAGGACATTGTTTCAAGCCAAGTTTCATGATCAAGATCTATATCCATTGAGGCCACTTCATGCTAGTTTTTAGATCTACAATCCAAGGTTCAAATAAGGTTTGGTGAGTTGTTACATAGTGTTGTTCATTCATCATTCCTTCATGCTTTTCTATTTCATTTCAAGGTTTAATTACCAAAATGGGGTTTGACCAAGGCAAACCCCCATTCACCTAACAAACAACATTTTTCTCTCTTTGATGTGTGATTGGAGATTTTAGATTGAAGATCCTTTGAAGAGAAAAATTGAAGAAAGTTACAACAAAAGTTGTCAAATCACAGAAACTCCTCTACAAAATTGATTTTCGACTGTCCGATAGTGAACATCTGGAATCTGGGAGTGGAGACCTGGCATAAGAGAACCCAAAAAGCTTTTTTTCAAGAACCTGAGCGTCAAAAGGTAACTTTTGGTGAAAGATACACAAAATTTTCCCCTTTCTAGATCTTCCTTTTGATTATTATTTTTATCAAATTTGATTACTATTCTTCATTTGTATTTTCTAGCTTGCATTTTGGAGTTTGTTTGATAGTCTTAATCTTTCTCCCTAAATTGTTATTTAATTCACACCCTCATCCTTGCATAAAGGATAAATTTGTTGATTCATGCCTTGATTTAACTTACCTTTTGGTTGTTAGTCACTTCATGATTTGGATCTCATTTTCTTGAATGAAATAGTAGAAGATTGGGTTATTTGTTATCATTTTGGTGAACCCCCTTTTATATAACGAACAAACACCCCTATTTTTCACCATTTCAGTAGTGTTTATGCATGTATGTTTTATGGTGCTTTTATGATGATGATTAAGGATGGTTTATGTTATTTATGATTATGATATCGATGTACTAATAATGATGTTTGCAGGGTGTATGTGATTTATGACATATAAGTGGACTATGAATGTTAATATAGATATGCATGTGGTTTAAAATAAATCTATAATGTATCTAATGAAGAACGTATATGTGTGTTGTGGATATGAAATGTAATAAACACTTAAGATGAGAATGTATTGATGATAAGATACTTAGAACAACAAATCTAAACACTTAAAAATGATAAATGGCTTAGAATAACAAATCTAAACACTTAAGATGAAAATGAAATGATGATAAGATGCTTAGAATATAACAAATCTAAACACTTAAGATGAAAATGAAATGATGATAAGATGCTTACAATAGAAAATCTAAACATAAGATGAAAATGCAACGATGATAAGATGCTTAGAATAACAAATCTAAACACTTAAGATGAAAATGAAATGATGATAAGATTCTTAGAATAACAAATCTAAACAATGATGAGATGGGATGGATGGAAGTGAAGATCAGGAAACCATTTTAATACATCGAATGTAGAGACATAAGGGATATAGAAGATATAGATAATGAATGTGCACATACAATCCATGATTAAGAAAGAGAAAAATGATGGCGAGGATAAATAGGTAGGGAAAAGGATGGGATTAGGTGGATTTGGAATACAATAATTGAACTGCAATGTAGAGAGCACATAATGGTAATCAAAAATTGGAATGCTTGGAGTACAAAGGGGGTGAATAATAAATCCTAACATTTCCTAATATTTCATATTTTCTATGTTTCTTATCCATTCAAGGGGGTAGCCTTCTTAGTTTCTTTCTTATGACTCCCTTTATCCTTTCTATCTTTTGGCATATTTTTATTGCTATCTTCCTACTTTCCTTAAATTGATTGCATCATTTATCATACAAACATTTTTAGCAGCAATATATACTTTTCATGCCCCATATCCATTCAATCTAAGTCTACACATATTAGGTATGTAAATTTGTCTTTTTTATTTCCATCTGTTTTGTGTTTTCCCTTCTTGATTATGTCTTTTCTTCCAAATTTTCTCTTCCCTTCTTACTATCAAATTTTTAGACTTCTCCATCCTATCATGCCTAAAGTATGTCACTCACCTCAACAATGCATTTTGAAAACTACCAAAATTTCCCTTACCAACATGCCCATTTCTTGACCCTTTATGCCTCATCCTACTAGTTTGATTCTTATGGCCAACCCCTAATCCTTGATATTTCTTCTTGTGTTTCCATTCCACTCCTAACTTCATAGCATGTGTTGTACTATTTTTGGAACGATCACTTTAAAATTTGAACCATTCTAGCCCATGGTCATTGTTCAAAATTGAAGTTGCAAGTGTACATAGTGGCCAACATAATTTTTTGTGTATGATATAAAAGAGAAAATGTGTTTATCTAGATCACCATCTACAACTAACCAAATTTATTTTACAATCTATTTTGAGCACTTGTTTTCGAGCGTCTGGATCTAAAGAGGAGAACACACACGTCTAATAGATATTAGAGGATGAAATCCCTTTTATTTTAAACATTAGGAGATTCCAACCCTTTGTCTTGAGGTATATCTCGCTTAGAGGTCACATCAAAGCTTCATTTTTTGCAAATTCAAGTAAATTATAGTGGTGTTATTTTCTATTTATTATGGGTATGCTCATTGTAGTTTATTGTCATTATGCTTCATGAAGTTATGGTCTATTTTTATTTCTTTTAAATTAGATTATATTGTAATAAGAAAAGAATTGAGAGTTAGTTTTTGTGTCGCCAAAAAATGTATAGTTGACATTTTTGTGTTCACTTGAGTCTCTCTTATGGACTTTGGCTTGATTTTTCCTAGATTTAATGTTGTAATGTGGTCAACACATTCACATTAGGTCTTGGACCCTTGTGAATCATTAAGACTTATAGGATGTCTTGTAAAAGTGTTGTGAAGTATTGTAACCCACTTTCACACTTTCTAGGACCCTTTCATTATAATTCACTTAAATATCCCTTTTTTATCACTTACCAAGTCTTATTTCAAATTGTTGTAAAGAGTTGTAACAAACTCTCACACTTTTCTAGACTTGTAATCACTAATTCAACCCTTTCTCATGTTTAAATGACCCCTTAATGCACTTTTCGGCCATACTTAAGTGTATTTTTGAGGATATTCCTGTTAGACCTCATTTAATGCACTTTAATTTCCAAAACCCAGTGAAATTTCCCTATTGGGACCAAGTTGCCACCTAGGGCAACTTAGTCCCACTGGGCACAAAAATCAAAATAATTTTAATTTCTTGGTGGGATTTTATTCTCTTACCCTTGAGGTCGGCCTGTGATGTGTTATTTTCGGGAAATTTGGGAAAATCAAGTATAAATAAGGGTTTTTCCTCTCATTTTAACCCCCATTCATTCACTCAAGCAATTCATCCATTCACTTAATCATTCTCAAGCATTCAAGGCATAATCAAGCATCCATTGGAGCACTTCATTGCATATCTTCAGATTTCAACATCAAGGGTTTGGTGAGTTCTTGACATTGCATGTTGTTTATTCATCATTCTCTTCTTATTTCATTTCATTTCATAGGGTTTGACCAAGGAAAACCCCTATACTCTAACACTTAACCCTTTTTCCCCTCTTTGCATGTGTGTTTGCAGACCTTGTATGCAGATTTGTCAAATATTTTGGTGTCAAAAAGTAGTCAAAAATCCATCAAAGTCAAAAAAAATCCTAATTGAAGCTTGGAGACCTATTTCAGCCTATTTTTTGCAGATTCATATTTAGACACTTATCAAGAAAGCAAGTGCAAACCAAAGGCTACAGAATCATGTCCCGAAATTCCAAAAATTTCCAGGTCGACTAAGTCACCATATGTGGAAAATTAGTCCCACTACTAGGCCCAAAATTTTATTTTTACATTTCTGAGTACCCATTTGGTAGATTCTCGTTCTGATAGATTTTCCCCGAAACTGGACTAAGTTTCCCAGCTTGGCATAAGTGTCTCATTCAACATTTCTAGTCAACTCTATAGGATTCCATAGCCTCTCTACATCATATTCTATATTTCATGTGCACCTCTCTAGTTCTGTTTAATTCTTTCATCATTTACTTGCATTTTTAGGTGTTTTTGCATACATCACTGTGTTTTCCAACACTTTGCATTTCTTAGGTTTAACATCAATAAATTATCTTTTTTCAGTCTATTACATTAGGACATCATATTTAGATACATTTCATCCATTTTACATTAATATTTATTGTAGACATTAGCATTTTGGGCCCATTTCTCTCCTTTTAGGTGAAAAACCTAGAAGAGTTAGAGAACCCTTGGGTTACCAAAATCATTGTCCAAGGTTTTGTTATTTTTTGGGTTACTATTTAGAATGCAATGGTAATAATGTGATGTAAATAATGACTAAATTTTATTTTGAAAAGACCTAAGTTAAATATTAAATCCCAATATTACTCATCCCAAATAATTAACATTTGAAAATGGGTTTAAAAATATTTTAAATTCAAACTTATATAATTATTTTGGATTGGAACATTACAGTGGTATTAGAGCTAGTGATCTTACAAACCTATGTGCTTAGAATTAAAATTTGCATTTTTTTTTTATGTTGTATAATGACAAAGAAACTAAACATCACTTAAGGGAGATTAGGAAACAAAATTGATCTATATATATTTTAGAGACTCAATTGTATCCTCTAGAACCCATTATACAACATAATAATATAGCAAAAAGAGAGAGGAGAAAAAATGAAAATGGAAACATAGAGGGTAAAACTAAAAGAAATTTTTATTTTAGGATTGATATGATGTCATAGTTGTTTTACAAGATGGAAAATAATATAAAAATGCATTTTTAAAACCAATGATTGAAGCAAGTGATTTTGAGAGTAATAATCTAGAGGCCACTCAGAGCCACACATAGAGGATTGTTCTTCTTTTAGCGCAAGACCAACATAACCTACCTTTCTAAATAAAGAGGTGGATATTCCAAAACCTAAATCCCAAATCTCATTTTTTGATGATATTAGGGCTTGTCATGCCAAATTTGTAGAACTCTTCCTAAGGAGATCTAAAGCGTAATGTCACACACCAAGTTATATGAACATGAAAAAATCATGAAATGGTTATAGACCAAGCTTAGGTTACAATTATTTTAGAGAGATGTACAACAAGCTTTGGGGAATTTTAAATTCTCTCCCTATTATGGATCTAATAGATTCCCATCTCATGCATGGGTATAAAAGCAAGACACAAATGTGTCCCTCAAGTCAATGACTAAATATGAAGCAATCATTTTTCTATCTTGTATATGGATGGTACTACACGTGAGTGGTGTTAACATCATATGATCACTCAAGGCCACAAATATATCACATCATATGATGAATTTTATAAAATTTTGATATAGAGGTTTGATCGAAAGGATCCCAAATTTTACTTCAAATATTTGAATCAACTTGAAAATAGTATGGTTCATTGAAGAAGTATGTAACATAGTTTCAAAAGTTGTCAGTGATGTGATAGACATCATAGAAGATAATATTGACTATTATAACATTACCTACCACATGCCAATCAAGATGAAATTGTTCATGGCCTTGTATAAGTATGAATCTTAAAGCTTCATTGATCTCATTATAGCAAACAATAGGGTACCAAGAGAAAGTGATGTGATCAAATAAAGAAAGTCCTACTCTAGAATAATCTTTAATAAGCTCAAAACCAAACAAAATTATATGCAAATTGTCATAGGATTGAGAGAACATTTGAGATTGAAAATATAAATTTTATGACATTGTAGTTGTACACACAATGTTCCTTGCAGGTGAGTGGGTCAAAAAATCTCAAATCGAATTTCTATGAGCCTTATAGAATTTTGAGAAGGATTGACAAAGTGACCTATGAGTTGGATCTCTTAGAGAGAAGAAAGATACAAAATATCTTTCATGTGTCTTCCCTCAAAAAGGAACTAGGAAAATATATAGAATCCTCAGATGATTTTCCTCTTATTGATGAAAATGGAAAATTGGTTTTAATTTTGAAGAAGTCATGGCTATGAGGAAAAATAAATTTATGAAATAATTCAATGTTAGAAAAGAGAATAATATGTGTAGTGTAGGCAGTGAATGATTAGTTAGGCTTGTACTTTAGGTACCATCAGATCTCTAATATATTATATGTGTATTATTTTTGAAAAATGAAAGGAATGTGTGTGTGTATGTATATATGTATATGTATATGTATATGTACATGTACATGTATATGTATATTTATATGTACATGTATATGTATAATCAAATGTACATATATATGCATATGTACATGTATATGTATGCATATATGTGTGTGTGTGTATAGATATATATAAATATACATATGTACATGCATACATATGAATGAATACTTGTTTGTATGTATGTATAGTAGAGGTAGATGTGGAGGGAAATAAATGAAAATAAAATTTCTCTCTAAATGGTTATTTCTTCTTATTGAAACTCTTAAAAATAAATTGAATGAGATGCTTGAAATATAATTATTCATCCTTATATTCTCTTTTTCTTATATTTATCAATGAAGAGTTAATGTGGATAGATCATGTGTATTATTCAATTTATTATGAAGTTGAAAGGTTAACATCTAGGCAAGCATGTCAATGTTATTTAATAATATCTAAAGAATTGAGTAGATGAATTTTTAACTTATCATGTTATTTGACTAGTATAAGTTAAACTTAATTCTTATTTTGATTAATTAAATTCTAGTACCTTTATTTTAGTCAACACGTAGGAGATACTCCTCTCTCTTTTCATCTAGTGCCTTAGAGGAGTAATGAACAAGAGAATGTTACTCCTTGGACATCACTTGCATTGACACCTTATTTCTTAGAATTTATTTGTGTTACATAGGGTGTGTCTCTTGGAGACACATGCCACCTAACTTTTCTTCATAATATTTTTTTCCTTATCCCTTGCATATTTTTTATACATATATTTCATGTCTAGTTAGCATAAGGTGGAGTCACACATGGTGTCAACATGTGTGCTTGTGTATCACATTATTGTAGTATGGTACTTTTATCCTAAAAATTGTTGTTTTTGTTTTGTTGAGCTTTTTCCATGGTCAATTTTGGACATTACAATTAAGCCTCAAGGTTGATTTAAAGAAAAATTAATATGGGGTGAAAATGGATGTTGATATAAATGATGGCAATAATTATTGTTGAAGCTATGTTGAAGTCCAATGTTAGTCAACAAGTGACTATGTTAAAAAATATACTTAGAGTGTGCTTTTGATAATGGGTGTCACTTGTTATTTGTTGAGAGATTGATTCTTGATTATGCTAATAAATTATGGATGCATGATTACTTGTAAGAGAATAAATGTTGTTTTTTTTCTTTTATGAATGTTATTTGATGTTATTAGAGTTTTCTACAATGATGTCTTTAAATACATAACCCCAATTGCATAATTCACAATTTTGGCACCCATGTCTATGAGTAAAGGTTAGATCATAGGATTGTTAATATCGGAATGCAAAAAATTAAATTTTAATAGTTGGGGACTAGAGTGCATCAATGATCCACTACATTTGATAGTCACGGTTGTGATCTTGTTCATGATTAGTAGACTACTACCTAGATTGGGTGAAACAAGTTTTGAATATAGTGATGTGCCATCACTAAGTGTTGTATTGAGCCTTGGGTTAATAAATATACCAAAATAGTCAAATTATGTGCTAAAATAATATATCTAAGACATCATTGAAAACTAGCATAAAATAAAAGGAGAAAAGTGTTAGGGTATGCACTTTTCTCCTTGTAAAAAAATAAAAATGATTTCTTTACTAAAAAATAATCTTAAGGAATATGTTCAGAAAGACAACTTAGTTAACCTTATTTAGAGTTGTAACATATCATATGAAAATTTAGAAAAATGGAAGTTAAAAGAATATGATTGATTTTAGTGGTTGGTAGATAGTTGTCCATGTTTTCATCATAACTTTTGAGCACTATTTTAAAATCATTTATTCTTGGGTGCATTAGAAACAAGATGATGAAATCTATATTGGGTCATTCTTTTTGAAAAAATACAAAAATCACCCTTTTTAGATTCATGAATTATTGATCTAAGCCTTGTGGGAATGAACTTTGACCTACATATCTAAGCTGATTGATTGAGATTCACTTGTACTTATAAATGAAGATGTGTTTAGATGTCTAGACCTACAATAAAAATGGTGGTATCGACAAACACCTTTAAGGAGCTTGCTAAGTAAGGATCTTCTCCTCATGACAATCCCCTAGGGTACCAAGTCAACAAATTGGTAGAAATAGTTGTAAATAACATGCGATGAATAATAGGACTACTCCAAATAAGGGGTAATCTAAAATTTTGGAATGTGTTGCAAAAGGCAATGCAAAGACCTAGCATGCAGTTAGGGTTCCAAAGTGTGTAAAGGCGATGGAATGAATAATTTGGGAAGCCACTAAATATGGATGCATATCCCTCTATGAGCTTGTAGTGGTAACTACAATGTTGGAATGCTACTAAATTTAGAAATTTAATAGATGTCAAATAGAAATCGATAAATGGTAGAGAGATAGATGCAAGTGAAGTAATGGGTGATGTCTTTTAATACTTGTCCTAGATAAAATTTAAGATTTATTACATAGGAGTTGGCACATAATAGTCAATTAGAATTGAGTCAACTTGGACCTGAAATCAATATTGAATTTTAAAAGTTGGAGTTCATTTCTACAAATAATAGAACAAACCTAAGTCAAACCCATAAATTGAAGATCTAAACCTAAGTAAAAAATAAATAAACTGAAAGTTTTAAAAAATCTAAAATTAAATTTGATTTAAATTCTTCTAATTATTTAATAATATAAAAAATATATATATCAAATCAATCAAAATCATTCTAAATTAAAATTTCAAAATATCTTATACAAAATGACATAAATCTAATATAAAAAAATAGAAAATATACATTTTTATACATTACACTCTATCATATCATCCACTGATAGAAGGTTGCCCACATAGGTAGCTTTATAAGAATATTGGTCACCTAGGCATAATATGGTAAGTGCGTGAGGGGCAAGTTTTATTCAAAATCAAGCATTAGAACAGTGTAAAGAAATGAGTTTGATAATTATGTTAACGGTCCCTAAATCTTTGTCACCCATATACTTACACATCTTTCCTTTTCCGTCAGATAGCGGACGCGTTTTCCATCAAGTGGCAGAAAACCGCGTACTATCCATTGCCGCGGCCTGTCCATTACTAAGAAAGGGCGTGGAGTTACTATTTAGAATCTAACGGTAATAATATGATGTAAACGTGTTTGATAAGATTTGAGTTAAATATTAAATCTTGATATAATTTATCTTAAAAGGGTTTAAAATCAATTTAGAGTCAAATTTATATAATTATTTTAGATTGGGACATTACAATATTATACTATTACCTTTGATTGGATATTTATTAGAATCTATTTTTAAGTACTTCAACGACGTTTCTTATAGTCCTCGAGTTATTTTGGCATTGGTCTCTAAATCATTTTTTTATGATTTCTAGTACAAAATATCCTGTGATCATTTGCTTACTTTTTATTAACCCCTAAGCCATATTTATTTAATCCTTGAGCCATCCTTGCTTTTGGTTCTTGCACCAATCTTTATTACCCCAAACACAATGTATCCTATAATAATTTATTTATGTTGTTTGTTAAGACCCCTAGCAAGGAACATGCTAGAATCATTTATTTACTTTATTTTCTCAAGCGTGAACATCTTATTTTCTCAACTAGATATTGTTCCCGTTAATAAACCATGTGTTATTTCTCTCTCACATTTTATTTCTAACATATTACAAATCATGCCAAATTATCTCTTCCTTTCATCCAACCTAGTCTACTATGTGAAAGTACACTATTCAACTACTCTCTCAGATCATTTTCCAATCATTTGTGTCTTTGCGAGAGAAAAGAGTAAAGAAGTGGACTTGCAACTACCCTTTAAGCTTAACACTTCACAAATAAAAATTCTTGCTTATGTTGATGTGTTGGTTGGTATCTGGAACTCTATACCTAAGCCAAAAGAAGGAGAATCTTATAGGAATTGGTGGAAGGTTGCTATTTCTAAATGTGATGACTTCTTACGTTCTTTTGGTAAGAGATAGCATGACAACAAAGACGTAAAGAAAAATCTTTACAAGGGAAGCTACAACTGTATAGAAAAATGTTGAATTCAAATCTAGGAGATATTTCTATTCAAACTTCTATAGCTTCTATTGAAACTTAGTTTTGTAAACTGGATATGTATAGGGGACAAGGTGCCAAAATTAGGGCCAGATTACATTGGTTTAAAGAGGGTAACAAAGGCTCTAAGTATTTCTTCAAATATATGAACTATAAACATAAAAAAGAACATATTGGACCTATACACAATGAAAGTGGAAGGATTTATACCAACTTAGAAGAGATCATAAATGTGTTTCAAGATTTCTATGAAAAAAATTTCAGAGAAGATCATTGGAAAGATGCTCAATTAGTATTAGAAGATATCATAAAAGGAATCATTCCTAGAAAGGTGGACCAAGATTATAGTCAATTTCTTGACCGTGACCTTTCCATGGAGGATTTGGAACATGTTTTCCCTATGGCTCCTAACAAAAGTCCAAGATTTGATGGGTTATCGATTGAATTTTATCAAACCTTATGGGATCATTTTAAGGAAGACTTTTATCTAGTTTATTTGGAAGCTATCTTGATCAAGGATCATTAAGGCCAAATATTAATAAGGGTTTAATCAAGTTACTTTTGAAAGGAAAAAATACAAACCTTATTTCTAGATGGCAGCCTATTACTTTGCTTAACACTTCCTATAAAATTATTGCTAAAGCCTTAGCCACTAGGATCAAAACAGTGGCTAAAATGATAGTTAGACCTAAACAAATAGGGTTCCTAGGTGGAAAATTTATCCTCGATAACTTAATTTTGGCCTAGGAAACAAGTGAATGGGCTTTGTAATCAAGGCAAAATGCTTTGTTAATTAAGCTTGATTTTGATAAAGCATATGATAGAATGAGGTGGAACTTCATTATTAAGATGTTGCAATGGTTGGGATTCAGTCCCAAAATTTGTAAGCATGTTCAGATGCTCTTTAATGATGCAAATGCTCAATTGTTGATCAATAATTCTATGTTTGGAGTGTTTTCTTTGCAATGTTCAATCAAATAGGATTGCCCATTATCTCCATTTCTTTATGTTTTTTCTATTGATGCTCTTGGTTATCTACTGTAAAAATATAATCAAATGAACCTAATTAAAGGAATTTATATCCCCAACAATGTGGTTGTTTTAAACTCGCACCTTGTTGATGAAAGTTTGTTGTTTGTTCAGAATTTTGAAATAGAAATCAAGAATGTTATGCAAGTTCTAAATTTGTATTGTGAAGTTTCTAGTTCTAAATTGGCTTGTCATAAAACTGAATTTATTATGATCCAATCTTATCCGGCTCCAGAATGGATTCCTAAATATTGGAAACAAATTAAACATGGGTAGATTACAAGGTACCTTGGTATTTCATTTGGTTTTGGGGTTTCTCTTCATGATATGTGGAATTGGTTTATCACTATATTGAAAAATAATCTATAATTGGGAATAAATTTCTTCCATTAGCTAGAAAATTACAAGTGATAAACCAAATATTTTTGGCTTCCCATGTGTACTATTCTTCATGCTGGATGTCATCCAAAAGGGTTATGAATACTTAAATAAGCTCATTTGGTAATTCATGTGGACTAATTGGGATGGTAAAATGGGTTATAAGACATCCTCTTGGCTACACTATTTACAACCTAAGTCCACAGGGGGGTTGGGCCTTGTAAACCCTAAGACACAAGGGATTTGTTTATCTGCTAAGTGGACTATAAGAGTTATGTTAGGAGAAGAACAATGGAAAATTTTAGTGAGGCATTGTATTTCACTTGCTATGATGAATAACAAGTGGAAAAATGTGGGATGGCTGGATAAAATTCTACTTGCTCCTTTCTTTCATGTTAAAGCATCTTTTCTATTGCAATCTATATGGAAGGCTTGGCAACAAGTCTACAAGTTTTTAAATTGGAGAAAGGACTCTTTGCAACATGGTTTCAGCTTTGCTACCTCTTGTATTTGGTAGAATAAGCTTGTTCAATATCATGGGAAACCACTTGTATTCACCTTTCGTAAACAATCTCATTATCTATTTATTAAAGGGGTGAAATAGTTTGGTGACATTTGGGACTTTAACTCCCTTGATTGAGCTACCTGGCAAGACTCAAAGAAAACCTTCAATTTAAATAACAGGTATAAAGGATTTATGATCTTTGTGAAATTGTTGATCCCTATAGAACTCCTCATGAAAATTTGCACTCCTTTACATTGCAACCTTTTTAAAGATTGGTTGTGGCTCGATAAATATCCTTTCTTATGGTTCCCTTTGAAGAAGATTTATTTCAAGATTCTTTGAGATATGAAATTGAATTTGAGACTTCATAGGAAATAAAATTGTAAGTTTAAAGAAAGAAAATGGAGAATGTTAAGTGCTCAAATTAGGAAATCCAAGGCAAAGGCAAATGCTCAAATGTTGGCCTAGAAAATTTTGCATCATAAATTGCATGTTGGGGATAGAATAAAATATTTCAGATTACAAGTAGCCAAGTGTCCTTTCTATCAACACAATGAAAACTTAAAACATATCTTTTGAGACTGCTCTCATACAAAAAGAAAATGGAATAATATTTTTTACCATTTCCCTACTATTTTTTATCATGTCTTACGTTGGAAAGAAGCAATCTTTGGTATTGGACTGCATAAAAACTTAATCATTGATTCTATGAGGTAGTGTACTTTATTGCATTTATGGAAAGTAGATGTTTAGCAATGTTTTCTAATTCACCTTTCTATGTTCTCAACTAAAGAGGGGGCGCAACGAAGATGTAGATTTCAACAAGTATTTGGAGGAGATTAAACATCATTTTTTGTAGCTCCATGAAGGGGATCTTTGTTGTGCTAGATAGTTGCAAATCATGTTTAGATTTAAAGTGTAATGGTGTCATATGTTTGTTGCATGTAATTCTAGTTGTCTAGTTTGGACATTATAAAATATTTGTAGTTTCTCTCTTGTTCTTATTCTTAGCAGTCTTCTTTTGGGACTGTATTTATTCTTCTTTGTAATTCTTTCAGCTTTATTCAATACAAAAAAATAAATGATATATAATATTGATGTTATTTATTTTCTACATGCCTTAATATTTCTTAATGAACACTGATTACTTTTCTCTATGTGTTTGTATTAAAAAATAAGTAGCATAAATAAGAATTAGATCCAAATAAGGAGAAATATCATTGCATTCATATCATTCTTATAGTATCCATATATATTTCAAATTTCAATAATTTACTTTGAGAATTTTATTTTATGTATTTTAGCATAGCTATATCACCTAGTGATATAATCTCACTAAATTGAGGACAAAATATAGGTTTAAAAATTGTTTGCTTTATAAAATTTTACTCTATGTATTACCCTCATTTTAGTGTCCATTCTCTTCGCATCTTTTATTTTTAGTTTCTTCCTATCTAGATCCTAACATAGTTGTGGTATAGACTTATATTCTACCATGATCAAAATAACATCTCTAACATTCAAATCTACCATACAATTACCAAAATCCTATTTTCACACTTTCCCATGAATAAAATCCAACTTTCAAGAACTTTCTACATTTTCTCAATGGCCTATTTAAATTATTTATAAAATATACTCTTATCCATTAAAAAAGCCACTTTAATTCTTCTTTTTCTAGCTTCTTCCTATGAATATCCTCTATGATAGTTTCTTCAATTATTTCTTACAAATGTTATATTTTTTATATAGCCCATCATGGCTCCCCTTTATATTCTTAAAACCTTTAATCCTCCCGAAATCTACCTCTTCTAAATTATTTTTTACACAATCACTATTTACACTCTATAGAAGCTCCATAGATTTTATATTTTTTTACTTCAACTTCCAGACACAAAGTACACTAGAATAAATGTACACTTCCAATAATTGTAAACTACAAGTTGGGTTGAAATACACCAATCTAGGGCCTAATTTCTCCAAGGTAGGCTCCTAAATATTCTCAACAATTTTTCATGTCTCAAATGTAGGTTTAGATCCAAATTTCTTCTCACAAAGCCATTGGATTCCAAATTTTTCATTCATAGTCTATATGTTTAGATCATTGCATTCCTACGCCAACCAATTTTAGTATGTACAAATATCAAGACAACACTACAACTAGATGGTTTTCACCAAAATTATAAAGGTGGACCTCCATGGTTAAATTATTCCCTCTATCAAACTACTTTATGTTGGTTCTTAATTGGCATCCAAATCATCAACCTTAAAAACTAGGAATGTTGTCTCTCAACTATTTTTATCTCTTTAAGTATTTATTTCTATAAAATAATTTTTTTTACAAAGAAAAATTATTTTCTATAAATAAAAGCTTAAAATGTATTTCTTAAGGAATAAATGTAGTTTATTCTAAGAAAAAATCTTTTAGATAAGACTAGACTTTCTTGTTTATGCTTATTTAAAAAGGTTAAAAAAGGTTAAAAATTATATTTCGTGTATAATAATGTATCCCCTTTCCTACATTGCAATCAAAGATAAAGGTTCATATTTTTCTTCTTTTTAATTTCTCAAAAATATTTGACATGCACATTGAGTGTGTGGGTAGATAAATGTTAGTCAATAGAAAATAGAAGAATTATCATGAATCATATAACTATTCTACTTGATATTGTGAAGCAATAATATTTCAACTATATTATCCTAATGGACTAAACATCTTAGCCTAATGTGGAATAAGACCCCTTTTTTATGAATCATATTAATTTTGTAGTGTTCATACCTTTTCCTTATATTATTATTTTATTGTGTGATAATTTGAGTGATTTTCAAAAAAAAAAATGTCCCTAAAAGTGAAAACTCACATTTATTCTTTTGGCTATATTAAATGGGTGTAAAATTTATTTTAAAGTATTTTTATGACTTAATCCACTTAGATTGTTACTAGAAAAGTGGGTACTTTTGGGGAATGATTTGGATTGCGATTAATGTTTTTGATACTCATTCAACCTCTTGGATAAAAAATGAATTTAATAAACTTATGGTGTGTCCATGTTTGTGTCTATGGGAGATATCAACTTATAATTAATTTTTGTAAGGGTGTGGTTGTATAGGTGAATGGGATCCCATGTTTCTCCATCTTATTGGGTGGAGAGGAGTGACATTAAATTCCCTTATAAACCTTCTCCATTATCCTTTTGGAGGTCAACTCCTCATTTTATAAAATCAATGAGAAGATTGAAATTTGGAAGATTTTATGCTTTCTATTTTATAATATTTCTAATGTTCATAAATATAAATTATGATAGTGAAGCCAATAGTTTAAATTTGTTATGATTACATTTATAAATTTATGAAACAATGATGTTAGAAAATAGAAAAAAATGTGTAGTGTAGGTTGTGAATGATTAGTTAGATTTGTACTTTAGTTACCATCAAATCTCTAATGTATTATATGTATTGTTGTTGGAAAATGAAAGGAATATATGTGTGTATATGTATATATATGTGTGTACATATTTATGTACGTATGTATGTAAATTAAAAGAATATGATTAATTTTAATGGTTTGTAGATGGTTTTCCATGTTTTGATCATAACTTTTGAACAGTATTTAAAATCACTTTTCCTGGATGCATTAAAAACAAGATGATGAAATGTATATTGGATTATTCTTTTTAAAAAAATAAATTCATGAAATACAAAAATGACCTAATTTAGATTCATGAAGTTTTTATCCAAGCCTTGTGGGAAATGAACTTTGAACTACACATCTAAACTTATTGATTGAGATTCACTTGTACTTGTAAATGAAGATGTGTTCGGATGTCTAGGCCTACAATAAAAATGGTAGTATCGACAAACACATTTGATGACCTTGCCAAGTAAGGATATTCTCCTTGTGACAATCCCCTAGGGTACCAAGTCAAGGACTTGATAGAAATAGTTGTAGATAACATGCAATGAATAATATGACTATTCCAAATAAGAGGTAATCTAAAAATTTGGAATGTGTTGCAAAAGACAATGCAAAGACCTAGCATGCAACTAGGGTTCCAAAGTGTGTAGAGGTGATGAAATGGATAATTTACAAAGCTATCCCTCTATAAGCTTGTAGTGGTAACTAAGATGTTGGAATGCTAGTAAATTTAGAAATTCAATAGATGTCAAATAGAAATTGATAAATGCTAGAGAGATAAATACAAATGAGGTAATTGGGTGATGTCTTTTTATACTTGTCCTAGACAAAATCTAAAACTTATTATGTAGAAGTTGGCACATAATAGCCAATTAGAATTGAGCCAACTTGGACCTGAAATCAATTTTGAATTTTGAAAGTTGGGGTTCATTTCTACAAATTATGGAACAAACCTAAATCAATCCCATAAATTGAAGATCTAAACCTAAGTAGAAAATAGATAAACCGAAAGTTTTAAAAAATCTAAAATTAAATTTGATTTAAATTCTTCTGATTATTTAATAATATAAAATATATATATATCAAATCAATCAAAATCATTCTAAATTAAAATTTCAAAATATCTTATACAAAATGACATAAATCTAATATAAAAAATACAAAATATACAATTTTTATACATTACACTCCATCATATCAACCACTGAAAAAAGGTTGCCCACATAGGTAGCTTTATAAAGAATATTGGTCACCTAGGCATAATATGGTAAGTGCGTGAGGGGCAAGTTTTATTCAAAATCAAGCATTAGAACAGCGTAAGGAAATGAGTTTGATAATTATGTGAACGGTCCCTAAATCTTTGTCACCCGTATACTTACACATCTTTCCTTTTCCGTCAGACCGCGGACGCGTTTTCCGTTAAGTGGCAGAAAACCGCGTACTACATTCCATTGCCGCGGCCTCTCCATTACTTAGTACGACGCGTTTTACGTTCTCCTACGCGCTTACGCATTTCATTATCTTGTTTTAAAATCATTTTCAACGGAAAGAAGAGATACCCGTTATGCTTATTGGTTAATTTATTCAAAAGGGGAACCGAGAAATTTAAGTTTGAAGGGATTCTTTCAAAAGGAATTTGAGTTTGCTGAGAAATTTTTGGAGTACAAAACACTTTTGAAAATACCTATGTTAGATGGCAACATTTAGTATAGGTAGTGTTAAAAATAGTGGGTGAGAAAGGGCAAGGATTGGTTTGTACATACCATATTTATTATTTTATTAAGTTTGTGAGAGTGATTTTGGAATAGAAATGTATTATATGATAATATTTCAAATTTAACTTGAAATTTAGAGAAGAGTGCTCAGTGCTTATAATATATTATATTATTGAAAGATGTTGACCGCTTTTAAAAAGTAAAAACAGTTCATTAATAGTAAATATTTAAGATATAGTTGTTATGTTTATAGATATAAAATTACAAAGGTTTTAAATGTGATCTATATGATTTGACATGGATATATAATATTTTCATAGTTTATAATATTGTAATAAGAATTGTGATTTTAAAGATTTCAAGTTGTTTGAATATTTAATTTTAATAAGAATTCAAACCATTTAATCAATAAAAATTCTCTTGAATCATTTCATTAAAATTTTCATTAATAAACATTATATATTTATATTAACAAGAATAAATATTTCTACTAAAATATAACTTATTTTAATTAAATAATACATCAAATAATTAATTAAAAGTAAAAATAAATATTAGTCATTATAATTCAAAAAATAATAAAAATAGTAAATCGTACTCGTCTTGAAGATCATGTCTTGCATCATGTTGTGCATTGGTTTGCTCTCTCCTTTAAGCAATATCACATAGAAGAGATTTACTTAGCTTTGAAATTTTGATAAATTTTAGTTTTTTGCAAGGCTCTCAACATACATGATATATTAATTTTGTGCTAGATAAAATCTATTGTCTTTTAATTTGTTAAGAGTATAATTAGTGCCTAAATAGTGCCCATAAGTTGTGGAACAACTCATCAATATATTTTTATGTACATTTCTAAAAATAATTGTGAATATTAAGAGACATGATAGTGTATAATGATTTTGTTTTGCAAAATATATGTAGAAACATCACTACTCAAATGTGAATATTATAAGATTAATATTTATGAAGTTTGTTAAGTAGACATTGAAATTTGATAACAAACATTTTTTACAACTAAATGTATGAATATAAGAAAATTAATTTGAAGTTTGTAAAATGTATATTAAAATTGATAAAATTTGTCCAACTTAGTACATACTTTGTATTAATAAAATTTTAAAATTCATATTAATGAGTTAAAAAATAGAAAAATTGTGTAGTATATTTACTTGTAAAGCTTATATGATTACTTGATAAATTTCACATAACTCTTAATTAATACAAAATCACTACACAATTTTTCCAAATTATTTTCTACTCATTATTAAAAGAGATTAAATAAATATGATAAATTACAAGAGAGGAGTAATATTAATAGAATGTAATATGCAATAGAATTAAGCAAGTATGCAAACACAATTAAAACAAGATTTATCCCAAAAAACTATTTCAAGAAAATACTCAATAAGAAACATAACACTTATTATGTTAACAAATAGAATGTGTTCAACAGCCTACCATGGGTTGAAGATTGCTCAATCTAAAGATTTTAGAAAGGTGTGGTTGGAGGGAGATTCATTAAATGTAATTAACAACTTGAAGATGTCTACTCCTCCCTCTTGGAGTGTTGAATCCCTTATATTGGATGTGATTGAAATTTTGAATTCATTTGATGAATTTTATATTTCTTGTATCTTCAAGAAGGGTAATGGTCTTGTGAATGTCTTTGCTAACATTGGAGATAGCGGCTACCGGTTTTGGGATGTGGATGATCCCCTTCCTATTGAGACCCTTACTTGTCTTAATAATGATTACCAAAAGTGCTAAGGTGGGCACTAGATTTATTATGCATTATGTTCACATGTCCCTATTCTCATGGCAGATTATCCTTTCGACTGATCTTGATTTGGATCGTGCTTGGGATTTTGATTGTTTGAGTATCCTCTATATGGGGCGACCTTCAAGGTTAATAATTATTCTCTTCCACCTTGTCATTTTTACATGGATTGTGGGTATTCCTTGCCTATATTTTTGAGGATTCTTCTAATTTCCTGCAAAGTTCTCAAGCTCTTGGGTTTTGTTGAGCCTGTAAGTATGGATGGAGATAGAAATAGAGCTGAGCCTTTTTCCTATGACACCCTAAAATCTAAGTCTCAAGTGTGGAAAAGGTTGGAGCGAGGTGGGATAATGCCATATATTGAGCAACTCCATGGTAACGATCCACGAGCGATGGAGTTGTTTGTCAAGGGTTGGCATAATAGGGTTTTGAAGATTGGAGGAACAAAATTTGACATTAATGACTTGACTTCATTGCAAGCATCATGTGTCTTTCTACTGAGGGCATAAAGGTGTATAGAGACAAGGAGTCCAATGCTGCATTGTAGATCTTCTTTAAAGATGATGAAGAAAAGAAGCTTGAGCGTGCTAAAAGTGGTGGTTATTTGTGCAACTCCATCAAGGCTCTGTGGGGAGATGTTGTTGAAGAACTATTGAGGTATATAATCTTAGAAGGTTGGTTCTTCGCAATTAATGGTTATCATTTTGTCCTTTTGAATCACTTTAGACACAAGAAGAAAGTTTATTTTCCTTTCTATCTTTTGGCTTCTTTGGAAAGTGGAATTAAGGATCTCAAGAGAAATCCAAAAAATCATATGCTACATGTTGGTTTAATTCTCTTAATTGCAAATATGTCAACTCTTATGTGGTTCTTAAGTAACCTAAGAGGGCTCCTAAAGGAAAGAAAAAGAAACCTGAGCTTGAATATGAGACTATGTCGAAGGAGGAACCTAAGAAAACTCCTAAAGGGAAAAAGAAGAAAGTGGAATTGGAGGAGGAGTTTGGGTTAGAAGAGGATGAGGATTATGTTCTTGAGTATGAGGCTTCTATGGAAGTCTAGTCGCAACCCCTATTCCTGGTAAGGGAGGCGAAAAAGGTAAACCTTCCCCTGATTCTGTGGAGTACAAAACTTGTAGTGAGGAAGGGGTTGGAGACAAACCCACCAAAATTGGGAGAGGTGCTCCCTCAACCCTCTTGAAAGAAATGCAAGTTGTTGTCGAGGAAAAGACTCCTACGCCCCCTATGTTGGGGTCTAAGAGAAAAAAGGGTTTGAAGGATGGAGGTAAAATGAAGTTGGCTAAGCAGACTGGTAGCCTTGTGCAGGAGGAGTTTGCTGACTCTCCTCCTAATTTTTTTGGCGGGCAGGATACAATGACCATCGCTAATGAGGGGAAGGAGAAATAGAATACTAGAAGGACTATCGCAGAAGAAATTGTGAACTCCCTTCGTAAAATTCAGATGCTCGTGGTGGGGGTTAAAGGGAAAGAGATCATTGATAGCCATAAAACTATTAGTGTCTCCTAGGAGGGTGAAGCAGAGGCCTTGGATGTTTTTAATTTTAATCAGAAGGATCTGCCTAATGTTTTGGGTATGGCAAAGGAGGGTACTTTATCCCTATTTAGATTATTCAAATGGGCTTTTCATGAGCTTAATATGACCAATGTTAAGGTTCGGGGGGCTATGAGTAAAGCTGGGGGAACTTCAAAGTCCTCTATACAGGCTCAAGTTGACCAGCTGTTTGATGCTTTAAACATTATTGTGGGGGAGATGCATAAGTTGAAGCAGAATTTTGAACAAAGTATTATGACCTTGGAAGAGTAGATCGAATGGGTTAACATGAAGTTGGAGAAGGTTCTTGAAGTGACTAAATCTATGATGAGTAATGAAGCGAAGGGCCTTACTATTCTCAATGAGAAGGTTAGGAAATGGATGGAGGAAGCTCTTGGTGATAAGGACACTGTTGGGAAAAGGCAGATAATGGAGGAAGCTTTGGTTGATAAGGTTGTTTCTAGTTCACATGATATTTTGATTAAAGAGGTAAGTGTTTTGGGGCCCAGTGCTAGAACCCACATCAAAACTAAGATGCAAGGGGTCCCTGCCAAAGAAATTTTTGAAGTTATGGATGTGCATTAGAAGATAATTGAAAGTGACATGGAGGCTGCTAATATTCTAAAGAATCTATAGTTTTTGTTCTTTGTCCTCCTTTTTGGCAGCTAGTATGTTGATGTTTTGTTGTGTGTTGGCTGTTTGTTGATCTATTTGGTTATCTTTTGAAATAACTTCATTTTTTGTAAAGGGTTTTGGGGCCCCTTCAAAACCCGCTTTACCTCTAATCAAAAACAAATAGAATGTGTATAATATAAAGAGATTTATGTGTGCTAATCCTATATCTTCAATCATATGCTAATATAATATCATGTTATGGTCAAGGTGTCATCTACCTTGTAAATATTTTGTATTAACATCCTTGGAAAGTGTCCCTAGGAATGTAGGATGTATTGAGAAAATATTTTGTAATATTTATTCTCACAATTGTTTATAATACATTCATAAGGGATGATGGGTTCCACTAACAATGGTAAAGGTGACTTATGGACATGAATATTTAATATCGTTTTCCCCACATGTGGATTCCTAGAATGGGATGGTAAAAGATAAGTGAAGTGGACAAATGAGTGGCTATTGGGCTTCTCCAAGTGGACACTTGGAAAGAGGCAACATGTGTCTCTTGGCATTTTTTCTTTTGTAGCATTTAATGTAATGTTTTATTTTCAAGTTTGGGCGCCCAAGTTGGAGGGAAAGTTTTAAAGAAAAAACTTGTGTCCTTTTGCATTCCAAGGAGGCAATCCAAGGGTTGGGAAATTTGTAATGAAGATTCATCTTTCAGTTCCATGTTTGATGCTTAAGACCTCTTCACACTTGTCTATAAATCAACTCCTTTGATGTAGAAATAAAAGGAGGAAATGTTGAATTTAGAGTTACTCTATAGGAACAAGGACATTTTGGAGCATAAATAGTTTGTTCACAGGTACATAGGTGCTTCCATGTTGGAGGAAAAGAGGAGAATGAAAGTGAATGTATTGTAATATGATTTATTTGAAAATAATACATATTTGACCTCTCTTCTTGGTGGAGTTTTTTTTTGCAAGGGTTTCTCCATGTAAATCATGTGCTATTTGATGTCTTTTATGTTGTTAATTTGTGTCTCTTTATTGTTATCTTATGGTGATGTTATACTTTATTTTATTTTTTTATAATTTCACATAAGGTGGTATTATTAAGCATGTTATGTTTGCTGATTTTTAGCTCATAAAGAAGATGAATCTAATCATGGTAATTCCATATTAAGATAACTTAACTTCATATTTGCATATAAGTTTTATATTCTCATATTGTAGTAGTTCAAGCCTTTTATCTCATCCATTGAATTCATAACTTGATTATTTGGATAGAGATTGAAATTTCCCAACATAACATGCACCCTATATAAACATGTTTCAATCCCATAGTGCAACTCTAACCCTACTTACAAATATAATACCCAATTTTCTAAATTTATATAAATAATATTTGGGCTAATCTAAGAGCATTTTTCCTCTATAAACTCATTTTAATCACACAACTTAACTTTATCCCTACTCATCAATATAATACCAAGTGGTAATACAAAACTATGAGCAACAAACCATGAGTAAGAATCCATCCATGTAGACCCAAGTGGCCCACCTAAGACATGAAAATGAGGTCATCAATTCTAAGGCCTCATTTGGAGATTATATGCCTCTAAAATTATGAAGTCAAATTGTAAAGCCAAGTACACCACCAAAGCAATCAATTCTGCATTAATGGATTCCTCACATCAACTAAAAATAGCTAGTCAAAGATGTCATTGTCACTCCTACATTATAGATAGTCTTACAACACATCATATATTCTCTTATAAAATTGGCCCAAGTGGTGAGATAAATTTTTAAGATTCAAAATTACCTCTCCAAGTTACACCTTATCAAATACCTATACAAGGTGTACAACACTTTCTAATAGTTTCAAAAGCATGACTTAAGTCACATGCCCTCTTCCCTGATGTAGAGACCAACACACCCTTTCTTTCAAACTCTCAACAAACAAATTAATATCAAACACAAAGATTGAGTGTTGGAAATTTAAGAGAACTAGTATTCAAATTTTATTACAAAATTCTCCAACTACTAGAAAATTACAAAGAAATTTGGAACTACAAAGCTATACAACCTTATGGCTAATGCAAACCACTATAATCTTATTTATATCAGATTTAAAACAACAAGCTACAACAAATAAAATCTTAGTAAACCAATCACAACATCATTGGTCTTCTCCATAGAAATATTGCTTGCAAAACTCCACTTTGCCAAAGACCCCTCTCCAATTCTTAGCATAGCATAAAAAGACACCTCCTATTGTAAAAAAAACCTTTGGAATTAACCCACCATGGATGAAAAGCCACTCCCAAAATCCCACACCATGACCTTCCAGTTGCCACATTCATCAAGAATGGTTACAAAAGACTCCTCAATTTCCAACGCTCAGGATTGGAAGAAGAGAAATTGACAAGGAAAATGAAGAATTTAATTTTTTATTCTCTCTCCAACCTCCAATTTGAACTCACAAGAAATAATTTGCTAGAATGTACCTTGAAAAGCTAAAAAAATAAAAATAAAATTGTATAACCAACTTGCCAGCAAGCTATGACCAAATCCTTCATTGAATATTAGCTTGCATTATTTAATTTTATTCACCATCAACATTAAAAAGAAAAAAAAAGACAATTAAATAAAATTCTTTTTTGTTGATGTTGGATCGCCTAATCGCCTGGGTGCTCCTGCAGTAGACACATTGGGTGGGAAATTTTTGTGAGTAGGACTCACAAAATGGAGTTGAGTAGTGGGACCACTCTTTTAGGTTGAATGCAACCTGCAACGAACTTCATCGCTGTCCAAAGTGCATATGAAATGATTCCTTCCTCCTCTTCTTCTAGCATCTTGTCGGAACTAACTTCACACTCCTCCAAAAATATGCACTCCATTCTTCTCTCCTATCGTGGACTTACATCCACCACGTGTCATCCTCCTCCAAATTCTTACTACTCCCCTTGCCTCCTTCATGGGATCCAACCCACCACAAATTGACCACCTCCACCAAGTTTCACCTGCTACATCCACTACAACTTCTATATGCAAATATGTAATATCTAAACTCCAGTTTGTAACTACATCAAGACCTATATTTACTACTTCATGGAAATTGAAAATTTCCATCTGCATGCTTTCTTTCTTGCTCTACATCCTCTTCTACTTTCACCAAAGAAGGTAAAAAATCATCACCACAACAATTTAGCTCATTCTTTTATGTTGCTACAACATCTTCTTCCACACCATCTACTCCCATTTTTTCCTCTTCATGCTTAGCTACGATCTCGTTATTTCCTTCTACCTTCTCATCTTTCAAAGGATACTCAACTATTTTTGTATCCTTCTTTTTTTCCTCTACCTCTTATGCAACTATGTCTGTTATGCCTTTAACAAAACATTCCTCTGTTGTGATTTCCTCTTTCTCTTCATCTTCCTTTTCATCCTTCTTTCTTGCACATAAAATAAAATTAGGAAAATTTTGTAGCTCACTAACTCCCATCTTCTTTTCTTTTCTTTTCTTTTCTTTTTTCTTTCCTTCTATTCTCCTCTAAGGCATCCAATCTCCTAGATATCTCTACATATTTTTTCTAAATTTTGATCCAACTTTCTTCCTCCAACATTTTATCTTCTCTCAATAAAATAAATTTTTAAAGCCTTACCCAAGGCCAAACTCATACGTTTCTTCTTTGATGGTTCGTTAAACACTTTCCATGCACTCTCAATATGCAACCACCTCAATGTATTCAACTCTCAATTGTCCAAGACTCTTCACACACCTCCAACAATCCTTTTGAGCTCCTCAGACAATACTCATCACTTCACTCTTCACCCACAGGTCCTAGTGTAGACTACCTCACATTCAATGCTCTATCCACACACTGAAGACCACTGGCTCTGATACCTTTTGACATAGAGACCAGCATGACCTTTCTTGCAAAATCTCAACAAACAAATTAATATCCAACACAAAGATTGAGTGTTGGAAATTCAAGAAAACTAGTCTTTAGATTTTATTAAAAAATTCTCTAGCTACTAGAAAATTACAAAGAAATATGGAACTACAAAGCTATACAACCTTATGGATTATGCAAATCACTACAAATATGATTTATATGATATTAAAAATAGAAAGCTACAATAAATAAAATATTAGTAAACCAATCACAACATCACTAGTCTTCTCCATAGTAATCTTGCCTACAAAACTCCACTCTGTCAAAGACCCCTCTCCATTTCTCAGCATAGCATAAAAAGACACCTCTAGCTATAGGAAAAAAAATTGGAATTCACCCAGCATGGATGAAAAGTCACTCCAAAAATCCCACGCCATGACCTTCCAACTGCCACATTCACTAAGAATGGTTATAAAAGACTCCTCAATTTCCAATGCCCAGGATTGGAAGAAGAGAAATTGACAAGGAAAATGAAGAATTTAATTTTTTATTCTCTCTTTCCAACCTCCAATTCCAATTACCAAGAAATAATTTGTTGGAATGTTCCTTGAAAAGCCCAAAAAAATAAATAATAAATTGCATAGCCAACTTGCCAACAAGCTGTGACTAAATCCTTCATTAAATATTGGCTTGTATTATTTAATTTTATTCACCAACAACATTAAAAATCAAACAAAAGACAAAATTAAATTTTTATTTTTATTTTATGTTGGATCACCTATTCGCTTGGGTGCTCCTACATCATTCCCTGGACCATTCATAAGATTCCTTGAGGCTTGTCTAAAGTCTAGAACAAATATATATTTGGCGATATATTTGTAGAAACCTTGAAATTCATCACTTATTCTGACTCAAAGTTTCTTCAATAATTAATTAATAATAATTTAATTAATTGTCTAGCATTTTTTCACATTTATATAATTAATTAAATATTTTATTTAATTAATCTCATTCCTAATTAATTAAACGACTCATTATTGAGTTAATTACTCTCCCACTTCTTTGCTAAGGTTAATAAATTAAATAGCCTTATTCTCTCTCCAAATTTCTCCCACCTTGATTAATTAATTAATTAAGCTTCATTAGTCCCCACTAATATTTATTTTATTTTTTAATCCTCAAACTTACCATCTTGTGACAAGCGTCCAAATTTTATTTAATGCTCCCACATTTGTGAGAATGCTACCTCAACCCACTCCCTTTCTCACGTGTGAGAATTCAAGCATGTAGGCTTGAAATCCTCCAATGGTTCCACCTCACATTTTTCTTATGTATCCTAGACCCACTCCCTTGCTCACACATGTGTGAGCATGATCTTCTCAAACATGTGTAGCCACCATACTTCTTACACATGCCATAGTGCTCACACATGTATGAGCACACCTAACTATTATACCCATGAACACTTGTCAATCAATTTCTTCCTCCTTGTGAAATTTATCACAATGCTACACCATCAATCTATGCATACCCTCTCATCAAATCATAACCATTCACTAAATTTACATCCTAGCCCTCTATTTCCTTCATCAAAAATATATTAATAAGATGTTGTTTCCTTCATTCAACAACACAATATCCTTATGCTAAATTTGTGTTTCTCTTTTGAGAACTCATCACATACTTAATGTTGTTATTTTCTTGGCTTAATTGAGAAATATAAATTACTACGCTACCATCAAAAACTTATCTAGTGAGTGATTCAAGTAGACCATTGGGTGTAACTCTTCTCCTAGCTCAATCAGTGGAGCAAGGTAAAGTTTCTTGTCATTGTATTTGAATCCTATTAAATGCTTTATTTTTCTCTTATCTTTATTATTTTAATATAAAAATACTTTACAATGATACAATCAATGTTTTCCTCTAACGCCCCTCATTCTCCACAACCTTCTAAATTATAAATCTCAAACAATTTTTGGTGCACATATAATTGCATAGTAGGTAAATATTCATTCATCAATATTTCTTTAGGTATCACTAAGGGAAACAATTATATAGGAGTATAGATCTAAGAAAATATTTTTATAGAATAGGGGTCCTTCATGTATAACTTAATACATTTAAGGTTGAATAATACACTAATAATATTGGATATAATTGTGTTAGATGCATTCATGAAATGTATATGTAATGATAGAAATTGTATACCCTTACAATTCTAGATTATGTTTTGAGAAATCAATTTTGTGTTTGTCTCCCTAGTATATTTTCTAGGTTCAATTAGTCTTTACCTTAGCTTCTTTCCACTCATGGTGCCAAGGCCTAGCCTCTCATGTGGTCCTTTTTCCCAAAAATAATGTTACAATTATCATTGTCATGTATTTTTGGTGTTTTTCCTTTTGTTGAGATGGAACTATTTAGACACTAGCACAATGCATACAAATTCACACAATGTGCTAGCATTCCATGATAGTTCATGATTCTATGGTCATATTCAAGCATTTCTTTACCTATCACTTATCCAAGTCACATGTAATGACTCTAGAGTGAATATGAATGGCTACACAACTTCATTATCTCACTCTATTTGATCCATTTTGAAATCTATATATTTCTATCTCATACAATCTCATTCTATCTTACAATTTTTCACTCTTACTACCATTCTACACCATTATATCCAACACTTTGATTAATCCACTAGTATTTTATGAAGTATATGTGAATAATCCAATATTATATTATATTCTTAAGGAGTTTAGTAACACCTATTGTAACACCCCGACGCGCAAACCCCAAAGGACAACTATCTACACAACAATTTTTTTTTTTTAAACATAAAGTAAAGGTACTATGTTATCAATTTCATCTAACATAATTACAAATACATAATACATGTTAAACTCCTAAGTCCTTTGGGGTACACGTAGAGACATTACGTTATCTACTCATTAACAAACCTAACTAATATCCAACATTCATTCCAAGAATATGTGTTCGCATATAAAGGTGGTAAACTCAAAGCATCAAATAATGATGAACCACATACGCTATACAAGATCACATAATCAATGAAGCATGAAAACAAAGAGAAACTAACTTACTCAACTTAACAACATCAAATATATTTATAATTGCATCAGTGAATAATGTTTTAAATTACAAAGTGAGATATAATAATACATCAAGATACAAAATACATTATCCCAATCACATGGGCGAGTTATAATACAAATTACATGATATGAACAAAGTATAAATGTATACATTAGATGGTACATAAATCTGGTACAAGCTGCCACCACAATCTCTACACTGAAGGTGTGACTGTAGCATGGGAAACCCAACGGGGTGCGAAGCACGTTCCACCCGACCACCCCCGTGCTAGGAGTAGTTAAGAAAGGATTCCCGACCAAGACGTCAACAGTTACACACATGACTCAACACCAAACATGGAAAAGAATTTATACACAAAGGAAATGTGACATCATAAGTCAACTACAAAACATGACAACACTTAACTACAAATCAAACAATGAAATTACTTCCAGAGGTTACAAATAAAATAACTAAGGGGAAACGCTAGAGGAGAGTGTCATCGCATGGCCTTCATGGATTATCCTGACATCCTAACACGAGGTGCCGCCTCCATCTATGGTTATCTTGACTGCCTATTTCAAGGCGCCGCCCCATAGGGTGACTCATGCGGAATCGTGCATTACTCGTGGAAACGAGATCACGATTTTGCCAACCACGGCCTTCTCGAACACCTTTAGTCTTTGATAGCCCTGATAGGTGAGCGAGGTATCAGTTATTTTCTTTTAGTGTTTAACTACCCATCCCCTATTTATTTAGTTAGGTTTTCACTTTTTACACTAACTCTACTGTGGGTTCTCCTGACAGCCCCTTTGTGCGCCGGCGCCCACATAGAGCCACTCTCCCTAGAATTTCCTAACTCACATCAAAATCAAAGGGATCATACCCTCAAATACATGGGGACATAGACTAGAAACAAACGCGAGGCAAATCCATCCCGCTATAGACATGTGACCCAAGTAACAGCACAAAATGATACACTTAAGATATACACAAAATCACGATAAAAAAAAAAAACAAATGAAATCAAAACTCCATTATAAAAGCCTCCTAACATTATGAAACAAATTTTCAAACCTCTGGAAGTTGTTACGACTACCCTATCTCCTATAGAAAATTTAACCAATTAAACAACCTCGATAACAAAATCAATTCATCACTTTTCCTCAATTAATTCCACTAAAAGAAGACAAATAAATAAATTTAATTAAATAAAATTTAATAAATATTTCTTTTCTAATTTCATCTGAAAAAAAATATATATATATAAAATTTATATTACATGTTCATCAAACAAACTACCTCTCTAAAAAAAAAACACACATATATATATATATATAATATTAATCTTATAAATATAAAAATGTTAATTAATATTAATTTAAAATTATCATTTAAGATAACCAAACAAAATCCGTATTAAAATAAATAAACGAAATTTAAATTCATGAATTAAAATAACAATAAATTTTTTTAAACATAAACTGGCGCAGCCCCTAATGGCCGCGTACCTCCCCATAGGGGAGGACGCAGCCCCCAAGGGTTGCGTACAGCAGTCCTTCGACTGCTGTGCGCGGCCCTTATGGGTTGCGCAGGGGGTGGGGACAGTACCGCCCCCACTGACCCCCAAAAAAAAATATAAACTTTTTAAAATTTAATTTATTTGCATATTTCTTTTTTAAAAGAAACTTGACAAAAATATATATAATTTTATATAAAATTCTGACGAATTTCCGAAGTACGAAAGCTCGTCATATTTTATATATATGAATATATATATTCTAAAAATTTCACAGACTGTAACATTGTAAAAATTTAATTCCTCTGTACAGAGGATGTATAAATAATTATTTTTATAGAAGACAGAATAAATTAAAAAAAGAAACACAGTTTACATTTAATCAAAAATTCAACAGTAAGGAAATAGCAATTTTCTTTTGCAGTGACAGAATACACAAAATACAGAAAATTTGAATCATTACAACCACATGGATTAAGAGTTTTTTTTTTTGCTAATTTCCCTGTGTTGATTCATATTTTTCCTTGCACAAATCTATTCTAAGTTTTCTCTGTTCATTATGGTTTTATTTTTCTATTGTTTGCTAAAACTAAAATTTACAGAGGCAACAAAAGCCTTAACGGCAATAACCAGACACAAGGTTTTCTAAATTTCTCAAAGAAGATATATATATTAATTTACAAAGTAAACAAATTAGATTCAGAGGAATACCTGTTTCGTGTAGGCTGTAGAAGTAAGAGTTGCACCAAAACCCTGCAGCTTTAAGGCTCCTCCCAGAAGCTCTTCCTCCAATCAACAAGAAATTCTTCTGCAGCTTCTTCCAAATTCCCTCACAAATCAACAACAGGAAACCCACAAAAATTCACCAAAAACCAACTTTCCCCCACTCTTCCCAGCCAAATTTTCCCCGTGAAGGATTTCTGTTTTTTCCCATGCCTCTTTTTCTTCCGGGAATCATATCCTCCACCCAAATTCATTTATTTTCCACTATTTCCCGTACAACTCCCATAAAGAAAATTTAATAATTTTATTTTTATATTTTATTTTATTTATTTTTATTTTATTTTATTTATTTATATTTAATTTTATTTATTTATATTTTATTTTATTTATTTATATTTTCTTTTATTAACAATGTAACCTGATACACTATTTAATTAACCCAATAAAATAAAATAACAACATTTAACATTCAACCATCAATCAAACACGTATATTTTATTTAACTTTCAAATAATCATAATAACATAGTTAACTCCAACAACTCCTTACAAAATTAATTAAATCATAATCGATGAAATTTTAATTAAATTACATCTAAACATAATCCAACGCCAATACACTCACATTCAAAAATAAATAAAACAAAAACAATCAAGGACTCACAGTAGACGGACTTGGGACGGGAATTCTTTCCTAACACTCCTTTTTCAACATCATTCCCATTGGGTTTATTTTGATGCTCGCCCTGTCCTGCCGAAGCAGGTGGAATCGAGACTTAGTACCTGCATCCTGCATAAAACAAATGTCGTGAAACATATAAATCTCCATAGAAAACACACCGGGAAAGGAAATCGCAGGATGACAGGGCACTTGCAAGCAAGTGATGTCACTCTGTCCTTTCACCAACACTCACAAGTAAACACACCAAACAATATAATAGCATAAACTCGCAACATCAACGTATACATATTATTAAAAGCACCACAAAAGTCTTATAACATAATCACCATAAATAAGTATCATCTAACATCATAAGTAAAGTCTAATGCAACCAAACAACCACACCATAAATCCAAGCACAACCAAAATGGTGAACTGATCACCCACACAACCAAGTACAAGATCTGTCCATAAGAGTAACAACAACATGAGGGGTATCACATCCTCCTCCCCTAGGATGTGGCTTACTCCTGGAAGCCACTAAATAAGTATGGATAGGACTCTCTAATGCGGGATGCATCCTCCCATGTCGCTGAAGTCTCATCATTTGGGTCCCACTGGACCCGCACCTGCTCAATATCTCTGCCCCTGAGGGCGATTCTCCGATGCTGTAGCACGGCCACGGGCTCGAGTGCTATCTGTCCATCCTCGACCTGAAGAGCATTCCAATCAAGTACGTGAGTAACATCGGGAAAGTATGGTCTAAGTACAGAAACGTGAAAAACATCGTGAATCCGTGACAGGCTGGGTGGCAAAGCTAGACGATAAGCAACGGGGCCGATCCTCTCCAAAACTTCAAATGGACCTACAAAACGAGGTGCGAGCTTGGAACCCTTTCCATAACGGATTGGGCTCTTCCGCGGTCGCACTCTCAAAAAGACACGATCACCAACAGAGAACTGGCGGTCAACTCTATGTGCATCTGCATATTTCTTCTGTCTGTCTTGAGCTGCCACAAGATGCTCTCTGATGCGTACAACCTGCTGTTCCATGTCCTGAAGCATTTCAGGACCAAGGAGAACTCTGTCCTCAAGACGGTCCCAACTCAATGGGGTCCTACAAGGACGACCATATAGTGCCTGGAAGGGAGCCATACCAATAGAGCTGTGAAATCCATTGTTGTAGGCAAATTCCACAAGATGCAAATACTCCTCCCAACGTGACTGCTGATCCATCACGTACATACGAAGCATGTCCTCAAGAACCTGATTAACTCTCTCTGTCTGTCCATCTGTCTCAGGATGGTAGGCAGAACTGAAGTTTAGCTGTGTTCCTAAGGCACGCTGCAATGATGTCCACAATGCAGATGTGAACACTGGATCTCTATTGGATATGATTCTCCGTGGAATACCATGCAAGTGGACAATATCTTCCATGAAGATTCTAGCAACTGATGAAGCTGTGTAAGATGAACAAACTGGGGAAAAGTGAGCCACCTTGGTCAATCTGTCAACTGTGACCATGATAGCATCATGACGTCGAGCAGTCATAGGCAATCCCACAATAAAGTCAACGGAAATTATGTCCCACTTCCATTCCGGAATGAGATGAGGCTGTAATAGACCTGCAGGATGCTGATGCTCTGCTTTGACCCTCTGACACTCCAAACATCTAGCTACCAAATCAGCAATATCCCTCTTCATGCCAGCCCAAAAGTATAATGCCCGAAGATCTGCATACATTTTCTTAACTCCCGGATGAGCAGAATAGGGAGCTCGATGTGCCTCAGTCATAATTAGAGTCCGAAGACCCTCAATAGAAGGCACGTAAATGCGACCCATATACCTTAGAAGACCATCAGACTCAAGTGAGTACCCTGCAAAATTTCCTTCTAGAGCTCTACCAGACTCAATTTCTGACTTCACTTCCTGATACCAACTATCAGATGGAAATGCAATGAGGACTTGACTCCTCAAATCTACCTCAAGAGCCACTGCAGAAATCTCATGTCTCCGCCGACTCAAAGCATCTGCAACTACATTTTCCTTGCCTTGAACATATTTGACCTCAAAATCATATTCGCAAAGGAATTCCATCCATCTTCTCTGCCTAGCATTTAGGTTTGGCTGGGTAAAAATATATTGCAAACTGCGATGGTCACTATGAAGCTCGAACCTATGACCCAACAAGAAGTGACTCCATCTCACAAGAGCATGCACCACTGCGGCTAACTCCAAGTCATGAGTTGGGTAATTAAGCTCATGGTCCTTGAGCTTACGGGATTCATATGCAATTACACGTCCCTCTTGCATCAAGACGGATCCCAAACCCTCCAAAGAAGCATCTGTGCACACCACAAAATCCTTAGTAGGATCAGGAACCGCCAATATTGGCGCACTAGTCAATTTGTCCTTAAGGGTTTCAAATGCTGTCTGACACTGTTCGGACCAAATGAACTTCTTCCCTTTCCTCTGAAGAGAAATGATAGGATATGCAATCCTAGAAAAACCCTGTACAAACCGCCGATAATAGCCTGCTAACCCCATGAAACTGCGAATCTCTGGAACATTCTTGGGTGCTGGCCAATCAACTATGGCTTGGATCTTTGAAGGATCCACTGCAATACCTGCACCTGAGATGACATGCCCCAAGTATTTCACCTCTGTTTTGTAAAAATCACACTTAGCCAAATTAGCAAACAGCTGATTGTCCCTCAAGCATTGCAATACCTGCCTAAGATGTACCTCGTGCTCCTCCATAGATTTTGAGTACACTAGAATATCATCAAGGAACACAAGTACGAACCTATCCAAGTAGGTACGAAAAACTCCATTCATCAGGCTCATAAACACTGATGGTGCATTAGTTAACCCGAATGGCATAACCGTAAATTCATAATGCCCATAGCGAGTACGGAATGCAGTTTTATGAATATCAGCTTCGGCTATTCGCAACTGATGATAGCCAGACTTAAGATCAATTTTTTAGAATACTTGAGCTCCTTTTATTTGATCAAATAAGTCATCAATTCTCGGCAAGGGATACCGATTCTTGATTGTCACCTTGTTAAGTTGCCTATAATCAATACACAATCGAAGCGAACCATCCTTCTTTTTCACAAATATAACTGGTGCTCCCCAAGGGGAAACACTAGGACGGATGAACCCTTTCTCTAATAGCTCCTCCAACTGCAATTTAAGCTCCTGCAATTCCTGTGTTGTCATACGATATGGAGCCCTAGAAATAGGCTCAACTCCAGGAACAAGATCGATTCTAAAGTCGATGTCACGCTTAGGTGGCATCCCAGGAATTTCACTAGGAAAGACATCAGAATATTCCTTAAGAAGGGGGTAATCATCCAATGAAATTCCTTGACTCTCATCAGAGTCCAAATCATTAACTGACATAGCAAATAGCTGACAACCCTGTCTAAAGCACCTTTTCAATTGCATAGCTGAAATTAAGCGTAATGAGATAGGTCTCTGAATGCCAATGATCTCCACCTCACTACCCACATCATCTACACAATGCACTACCTTATGCCGACAATCAATCATAGCACGGTGAGCGTACAACCAATCCATACCCAAAACCACATCATATGAGCCAAGGGGTATGATTCGAAGATCCACTATAGTTGTGAGTGCCCCTATTTGCAATTTGCAATCCTGAACTAATGACTCAACTGCAACCTTTGCCCCGGAGGCCAATTCGACCTGCCATTTAATGCCTTGCCTAGCTGCCACCAGTCCACAACGTTCCACCACTAAAGGGGAAATGAAAGAATCTGATGCGCCTGAATCAAAGAGAATAGATATACCAGTACCATTCAACACACCTGAAGTTTCAACTACAGTGCCTTGATGTTCAAATTGACGGTTCTCTACTGCTGCAAATACCCGATGAGCTCTCCCTGCATCTCCCACTGTTGGCTTAGAAGTAGCTAGTCTCTGACTATATCCTGTAGTACTCCTCTGTGGACACTGTCTCGCTATATGCCCCTGTTGCCCACAGGAGAAGCAACCTGTACCATGTCCATACCCTCTAACTCCTGATGGTGCACTCGACTGCTGGAAGCTACCCCGAGATGGTGCTGACTATGTACTCTGAGCGGGTTGCTCAAAGCGATCCTGTCTAACTTGTTGCCAACTACGGTTCCTTCTGCTCTGAGATCTCTCACTCTGCTGTGACTGGGGTTTGAACTGTCTAGATTGAGACTGTTGTTGCTGCTGTGGACCTCCCTTAGAAGGTGCCCAAAAATTTCTAGAAGTCCCTGATGTTTGATGTTTCCCACCTCGAGAACCAACACCTGTAAATGGAGCACTACCTATTTGTACTCCCGTGTGCCCTCCTAAAGCCATAGCTAAATTTTCTTCCACAAGGCGGGCTTTCTCAACTGCCACCTCCATCGTCTTCGGCTCGAAGACACGAACACCACCACTGATACGGGCATTTAAGCCCCTGACAAAATGTTGCACTAGCATGGCCTCATCATCTCCAATACCCGCATACTGCTTGAGCTCGTAGAAACGACGCACATATTGATCCACGGTCAAAGTCATCTGTCTCAATTCATGGAACTCGTCAGCTCTACGCTGCCTCCAGTGATTAGAAAGAAATCGGGCTCTGAACCTCTCCAAAAACAACTCCCAAGTAACCATACTTATGTCAATGTGCAATTTCTATTCCTCTAGCCTCCACCAAGTGGAAGCAAACCCCCTGAGGTGCATGATAGCGCACCTAGCCCTAGTGTTACTGCCGTAGGGATGCATTGCAAAGCATCTATCCAAATCGATCAACCAAGTCTCTGCCTCAAGACCCCCACCTGATCCATCAAAAGTAGGGGGTCGTGCCCTCAATAGATCCCTCATATGACCTGCCACTACTGCCTCCTGCTCAGCTGTGTTTTCCCCACGTCTAGGAGATCTCTCCCTTTCCCTATCCAATCTCTGTTCCTCATCCTGCCTAGGGCCAAGACGACCCAACAACTCCTCTAACAAATGCTGCAACTGACCACCTATACCAGGTTACTCTAGATTCTGACCACCACCTCCTATCGGATTGCTTTGGGAACTCTAAAGTTCCTCACGCTCTGACCCATGTGAGCTCGGAAGTGATGGACTATGGCGATTGGCCCCACGGCCACCACCTCGGCCTCCTCTTCGGCCACGTCCTCTACCCCTAGGCATGATCCTGCACAACAATTGAGTTATGTCAGATCAAGAGTTACGCCAGGTTACCTAATGGACTCAACTACCTAAAGTACCCAGTGTTTGCAAACCTGGCTCTGATACCAAGTTGTAACACCCCGACGCGCAAACCCCAAAGGACAACTATCTACACAACAATTTTTTTTTTTAAACATAAAGTAAAGGTACTATGTTATCAATTTCATCTAACATAATTACAAATACATAATACATGTTAAACTCCTAAGTCCTTTGGGGTACACGTAGAGACATTACGTTATCTACTCATTAACAAACCTAACTAATATCCAACATTCATTCCAAGAATATGTGTTCGCATATAAAGGTGATAAACTCAAAGCATCAAATAATGATGAACCACATACACTATACAAGATTAGATAATCAATGAAGCATGAAAACAAAGAGAAACTAACTTACTCAACTTAACAACATCAAATATATTTATAATTGCATCAGTGAATAATGTTTTAAATTACAAAGTGAGATATAATAATACATCAAGATACAAAATACATTATCCCAATCACATGGGCGAGTTATAATACAAATTACATGATATGAACAAAGTATAAATGTATACATTAGATGGTACATAAATCTGGTACAAGCTGCCACCACAATCTATGCACTGAAGGTGTGACTGTAGCATGGGAAACCCAACGGGGTGCGAAGCACGTTCCACCCGACCACCCCCGTGCTAGGAGTAGTTAAGAAAGGATTCCTGACCAAGACGTCAACAGTTACACACATGACTCAACACCAAACATGGAAAAGAATTTATACACAAAGGAAATGTGACATCATAAGTCAACTACAAAACATGACAACACTTAACTACAAATCAAACAATGAAATTACTTCCAGAGGTTACAAATAAAATAACTAAGGGGAAACGCTAGAGGAGAGTGTCATCGCATGGCCTTCATGGATTATCCTGACATCCTAACACGAGGTGCCGCCTCCATCTATGGTTATCCTGACTGCCTATTTCAAGGCGCCGCCCCATAGGGTGACTCATGCGGAATCGTGCATTACTCGTGGAAACGAGATCACGATTTTGCCAACCACGGCCTTCTCGAACACCTTTAGTCTTTGATAGCCCTGATAGGTGAGCGAGGTATCAGTTATTTTCTTTTAGTGTTTAACTACCCATCCCCTATTTATTTAGTTAGGTTTTCACTTTTTACACTAACTCTACTGTGGGTTCTCCTGACAGCCCCTTTGTGCGCCGGCGCCCACATAGAGCCACTCTCCCTAGAATTTCCTAACTCACATCAAAATCAAAGGGATCATACCCTCAAATACATGGGGACATAGACTAGAAACAAACGCGAGGCAAATCCATCCCGCTATAGACATGTGACCCAAGTAACAGCACAAAATGATACACTTAAGATATACACAAAATCACGATAAAAAAAAAAAACAAATGAAATCAAAACTCCATTATAAAAGCCTCCTAACATTATGAAACAAATTTTCAAACCTCTGGAAGTTGTTACGACTACCCTATCTCCTATAGAAAATTTAACCAATTAAACAACCTCGATAACAAAATCAATTCATCACTTTTCCTCAATTAATTCCACTAAAAGAAGACAAATAAATAAATTTAATTAAATAAAATTTAATAAATATTTCTTTTCTAATTTCATCTGAAAAAAAATATATATATATAAAATTTATATTACATGTTCATCAAACAAACTACCTCTCTAAAAAAAAAACACACATATATATATATATATAATATTAATCTTATAAATATAAAAATGTTAATTAATATTAATTTAAAATTATCATTTAAGATAACCAAACAAAATCCGTATTAAAATAAATAAACGAAATTTAAATTCATGAATTAAAATAACAATAAATTTTTTTAAACATAAACTGGCGCAGCCCCTAATGGCCGCGTACCTCCCCATAGGGGAGGACGCAGCCCCCAAGGGTTGCGTACAGCAGTCCTTCGACTGCTGTGCGCGGCCCTTATGGGTTGCGCAGGGGGTGGGGACAGTACCGCCCCCACTGACCCCCAAAAAAAAATATAAACTTTTTAAAATTTAATTTATTTGCATATTTCTTTTTTAAAAGAAACTTGACAAAAATATATATAATTTTATATAAAATTCTGACGAATTTCCGAAGTACGAAAGCTCGTCATATTTTATATATATGAATATATATATTCTAAAAATTTCACAGACTGTAACATTGTAAAAATTTAATTCCTCTGTACAGAGGATGTATAAATAATTATTTTTATAGAAGACAGAATAAATTAAAAAAAGAAACACAGTTTACATTTAATCAAAAATTCAACAGTAAGGAAATAGCAATTTTCTTTTGCAGTGACAGAATACACAAAATACAGAAAATTTGAATCATTACAACCACATGGATTAAGAGTTTTTTTTTTTGCTAATTTCCCTGTGTTGATTCATATTTTTCCTTGCACAAATCTATTCTAAGTTTTCTCTGTTCATTATGGTTTTATTTTTCTATTGTTTGCTAAAACTAAAATTTACAGAGGCAACAAAAGCCTTAACGGCAATAACCAGACACAAGGTTTTCTAAATTTCTCAAAGAAGATATATATATTAATTTACAAAGTAAACAAATTAGATTCAGAGGAATACCTGTTTCGTGTAGGCTGTAGAAGTAAGAGTTGCACCAAAACCCTGCAGCTTTAAGGCTCCTCCCAGAAGCTCTTCCTCCAATCAACAAGAAATTCTTCTGCAGCTTCTTCCAAATTCCCTCACAAATCAACAACAGGAAACCCACAAAAATTCACCAAAAACCAACTTTCCCCCACTCTTCCCAGCCAAATTTTCCCCGTGAAGGATTTCTGTTTTTTCCCATGCCTCTTTTTCTTCCGAGAATCATATCCTACACCCAAATTCATTTATTTTCCACTATTTCCCGTACAACTCCCATAAAGAAAATTTAATAATTTTATTTTTATATTTTATTTTATTTATTTTTATTTTATTTTATTTATTTATATTTAATTTTATTTATTTATATTTTATTTTATTTATTTATATTTTCTTTTATTAACAATGTAACCTGATACACTATTTAATTAACCCAATAAAATAAAATAACAACATTTAACATTCAACCATCAATCAAACACGTATATTTTATTTAACTTTCAAATAATCATAATAACATAGTTAACTCCAACAACTCCTTACAAAATTAATTAAATCATAATCGATGAAATTTTAATTAAATTACATCTAAACATAATCCAACGCCAATACACTCACATTCAAAAATAAATAAAACAAAAACAATCAAGGACTCACAGTAGACGGACTTGGGACGGGAATTCTTTCCTAACACTCCTTTTTCAACATCATTCCCATTGGGTTTATTTTGATGCTCGCCCTGTCCTGCCGAAGCAGGTGGAATCGAGACTTAGTACCTGCATCCTGCATAAAACAAATGTCGTGAAACATATAAATCTCCATAGAAAACACACCGGGAAAGGAAATCGCAGGATGACAGGGCACTTGCAAGCAAGTGATGTCACTCTGTCCTTTCACCAACACTCACAAGTAAACACACCAAACAATATAATAGCATAAACTCGCAACATCAACGTATACATATTATTAAAAGCACCACAAAAGTCATATAACATAATCACCATAAATAAGTATCATCTAACATCATAAGTAAAGTCTAATGCAACCAAACAACCACACCATAAATCCAAGCACAACCAAAATGGTGAACTGATCACCCACACAACCAAGTACAAGATCTGTCCATAAGAGTAACAACAGCATGAGGGGTATCACACCTATCAACACTTATTCCTCCATTAGTCTCACCAAGCTTGGGAGGTGATTTGTATCATTATATATCTCTAGCTTATATTTGTATTTCATTTTATCATTGTAACTTAATTGTGGCTAACTTTCACACCTAGGTTCTTATTTCCTACTTATCAACACTCTCACTTTATATTATGGCTTATATAACTTATATTTTCTATTTCTCTATCAATTCCTAGTCACAAATAGGATAGGAGCACACACACTTTATATCAATATTTCTTCATCTATTTTCCTATAGAGGTTGAAATACCAAAGAAAGGGCATGACCATTCATGGAAAGCTCCTTTACAACCCAAAAATTTCATCCATTCTAGCTTTTAGGTTATTCTTGGGATCACTTTCAACAAAACTAGGTTTGTTGTTCTCTTCTATTTTTATTTATCATTTACTTTCATTTATTTTTTTAATTTAAATTGGCTTTCTTTTGTTTCTATCATACATGCAAGCTACTAGTTTTTATCTTTCATCCTATGTGTAGTTTGAATTAGGTTTAAGAAGTTGAGACATATTTTTTAAGAAGTTGATTCACAAAACTTGTCTGAATGACATTGCACAATGCCAACATACATACATCGCATGGGTGTCTTCGATAGATATCCTCATCTTTTAGTCATAGGTTCCTCTATGTTCACTCTTTTTTAGTTTAGGTGCTAGTTTGTATAATTTATTTTATCTAGAAATAAGCAACAATTATTTTATTTCAACTCTTTGATTTAGCTAGTTAATTTCATTTTCAAACTAATGGACATAGATGAAGCATTTTCTCCTACTAGTTAGCTTGAGGTATATAGTCCTTTATCTTCTGCAAAATATGTAGATAAAAATGTAATAATAAGAGGGTAAATTCCACAAGGTCTAAAAATAAATATATGCATTTTTATCATTGTGGTAGGGATGGTCCTAAAGATTCATCTTGTTGGAAGTAGCTTTAAGAAAAGAACCATTACAAGAAAGGTAAGAAGGATAAGAAATATAATGTCTCCATTGATAAGGGTAAATAGGCTAAGTAATTTGAATGCAATTTGGAAGTGGATTTTAAGATTTATTGCACCACTATAAAGGTTGGCTTGTTGGAAAAAGAAGCATTATTTAACATCAAGTTTCATGTGAAAGGTGTTAAGGTTGATGCATTGTTTGATTAATATTCTCAAACTAATTTAATTGACCAAGATTTGGTTGATAATCTTGTCCTTATACATTTTCAACACCTTAATCCATAATAGGTGTCATTATGCTACTTAGTACTTAATATAAATTGAAATTTTCAATTGATTCCAAATGTGTTGATGAACTAGTAGAAAATATGGATTCTTTACATGTATGTGATATTATTTTTGGTATCCACTACATATATAATTGAAATGTAGTGTCTTATAGAAGAGAAATAAGTGTTATATAATCAAGGCTAGAAAGAGCTTCATGTTATATGGTTAACATGGTAAAAATTAGCCTAGATAGGTCTTGAATAATATGGGTACTTGATGTATTGAAAAAAGAATAATTATTTTGAAGGGATCCAATGTTAAAAAAATCCCTCCATATTCAAGAACTTTACCATTTTATCATCCAAATAATCAGAGAAAAAGGTGTTTTGATTATGATAATGTTTTTTTAAGTACAAGATGAGATGGTATACATGTTATCAATTTTTATGTTATTCCTCCCTCACTCACTAAATCTATGTAAATTTTGGAGACCATAAATATTCATATTGGGGAGGCATGATCTATAAATAACCTACTTTCTCTACATAACAAGTGAAGAATTGTATTGTAATTCCAAACATAGGTCTTTAATGAAATCATATCACGTATTTTTATATATTTATAAATCACTCTAAATAATTCATATAATTTTAAAAGTAATACCACCTCATTTTGAGTTAATATGTAAAATTTATGGCTTATAAAGATGTGAAAGGAATTAAAGGCATGAATACACTTCCTATACTAATCTATAAGAGAAGTTATGTGAAAAATTAAACTAATCATGTATTCAAGGAAATGGACACAAAAGCATTGTACCATGACATAGTGATTTATGTTGGGAAAGTCCTTTTGAGAGAAAAACCCACACTCCAAAGAAACTCAATGTATTATTCAATAGTAAAACATTACAATATACTTACATAGTCAAATCCTTATAGAAATATCACCAATAATAAATCTCAAGTAACTATGGCCAACATAAAAGTACCTACAAAATCAATATGAAAACCGTCATCTTAAGCACCCAATAAATAAGAGAAGAAATACACAAAACCATAAATTGGTAATTAATGAAATATGATATGAAACCACCAAAAATGTGGTGCCTAAATCCCAAGATGAGTCCACAAGCTTAAAATAGAATATTTCTTCCACCTATCCTAAGTTCCTCATAATCCACTCACCAAATTGGGTTCAATCCATTTTAAATCCATTGTATACATTCAAATATTCCTTATAAAATATCATAAAATACATCATAATTTGGTTAACAGGTGTAAATACCTCTAATAGCTTGCTTATGTGTCATAAATGTTCTTACATGTGGGAAGCCCAAATTTTAAAGGCCATAAGTTTTGATCTAAGAAGTTGATTGAACTATTTTTTAAATTATAGAGATAAAAGAGATGTGTGTTCCTATCATTATGGAATGGATGATATCCCATCCAAAAAAAAGGGCTAAAAATTATCTCTATAGCCCAAAAATACATTTTTTTGTATCTATAACATTAGGATAAAATGTTGAGAAACATTTCATAATGATATTAAGGGTTTTAAAATAATATTTTTGAATTAATTGGTTACAAATCCATTGAGAAAATTTCAAATTTGGTAGGGTTATTTTTAGAGGTGATTTTGTCACAATGGTTTTTGGTATCTTGTGACATTCCAATTTTTTAAATTATTTTTTAATTTATTTGATTGATGCAACTTCAAATAGCTTCCTATGCCTTACAAATCTATTTGTATACATTGTAAGCTCAAAGTGAGCATTCAAGGAGGTAAATTGTGAGATTTGGAAGTAGCATTTAGCAATTTTCTTAAGTTTCTAGTGATCATTGCAAAACTTTAATAGGGTTATGAGATTATTTAAGATTATTTGAAGCTAAAACTAGTTGTTTCATGCCTTTTTATCAATCCTAAGAGGCTTAGAAAAAATTATAAGTTCCATTCCAAAGTGATCTCTATGTGAGATATACTCACAATTTATTGATTTTTTCACCCAAATTGGGTGTCTCTAGGGTATATTGGTATTGTTTGTGTTATTGTATATTTTTTCTTTAGTTTTTATATATTTCCTTGCTTATATTTGCAATCTAGTTTCAATCAAGTTGTATCTTTAAAATATATCCATTATTGATGAACTATGGAAGAGTATCTAACTTAGTTTTTAGATAATAATATTTAACAAAATAGGTAAAAAAATATCTTAATTAAGGGTTATATATAGTGGAAATTTAGAAAATGTTTTAATATGAGAGTATGAAAAAAAGGTGACTTCCCAACAAGGGAACCAATGTACAAGGGGTTGAAATCAAGTATTTAAAGTGTTGGATTCTCATTGTGGAGGCCCAAGTTTAAACCCCTAAAGTGACATCTAAGATGGAATTCTAATTGTTATTCTTGGTCTTCGACTATTTAGCTTCTATTAGCAATTTCTAATTTGTTTCTCTTAAGGAGCTATGTTTTACATTTCTTGTAGGGTGCTAATTGTTAGTCTCAGTTAGCTCAAGTGTTCATTTGAGCTATATTTTCAAACTATCAAAAATAAAAAATAAAGATAACCAATGAAGGAAAGTAATTTCTGAGTAATATTATTAAATAATCAACAATATATTTCTTTATCAACCACGCATTAAGAATTTCCTTACCAACCTCTAGAAAATGAAAAAATATAACCATTAAATAATAGGTTGGAGTTGGTTATAACAAAAGCATGTGATATGGGAAGAACAAAATAAGATAATATTTCAATATTATATGAATATATTTGACAATATAAGAGGTTGATAAGGTGTTAATTTTTTAATGTTTGTTATTCCTTTTACTTATAGCAAGCATGGGAATATGTGTAGCTAACTTGTGGCTATAATAACCTTTCATTAAGTTATATTATCATTTTTATAGTTTTATTTAAGCAATTAGGTTGAAATGAGTGGTCTCCATGGCATAAGTATGCTATATATAGGAGGTAATGGTTAGTTTATTGCCATCATATTGTGAACTTTATTGTAACGCCCTACCAAGGAAACCTAGAGGACAACACTAAACTAGGTCAAATTAATGGAACAATTTTTTTTTAAAACAAATAACTATATAATACATAACATAACATAATAATCTAGTCCTAGGTCCTCTAAGGTTCCTCGACTGCACTACTCACAAAACTAACAATCAAGATTACTAGAAACACTTTATCAATGATAAAAGATAACATGATCGATCTAATATGTAAGGTTCATTTTAAATCACCAAATTAAATGATCCATATTACTCACTTCCATAATGTGGCAACTGATAATCAAACATTAAAGATCATTTTCTAGCTAACTATCATATGAATGATGCATTACTTTACAGTACTCTTTACAAGAAAAGGTCATCAATAATTGTTACACCATTACAATAAGTATAACATTGCTTCCTTTAATACATGTAGGAAGATTACATTAGATTACATTAAGAGATACAAATCCTAACCCTAGTCTTGATGACCCTGATCCTGATGACCCTGATCACAGGGAGGCTACTGAATAGCCTGCTACCATCCTCTACCTACACCCTAACCTCTAGTTCTACCATGTGGATATCCTCTAGTTGGATCTATCAAGCGTGTGGGGGCCACCCACCATGCATCATACCCTAGGGTAGTACCCACATCATGTTATCCTCCATCGTATACCCAAGGCCAAGCCAAAATCTATCTAAAGTCATCTATGGCTACTTGGGTTGAATCCGCAATCCCCACTGAACCTCTTTGACAGTCTCAGAAAATACTATTGTATAATCATTTGGGCATACATCTTGTGTCTCCCTGAACTTTCAAGCTACACAGTCTGGAAGATACAACTCTATCATCTTGTGCTCTCGGTCCTAGATGAATTGGGTCTACCTAGAAAAGAACAACTATTGATGATCATCATACCATGGTGGTGCCTAAAAACATGGCCTCCACCTAAAGATGGTCATGTCATCTATAACCCTCCTCCAATATGGGATCCATGTCGGCCATGTGTGTTGCAAGGTTGTAGCTACTTGGTATCTATATACAACAAGCTCATCTGAATTAATGTTTGTTAAAGCGACAATGGGTCTCAACACGACAATATGCTCATATGCCCATGTGTGTAGTAAAGTGACCCTGACTCCTATTCTCCTCCCCTAGGCGTACACAACCTGATGCATATCATGGTACAAAGATGCAAGCATGACAAGATCCCATGCATATTGAGTCATCTTGTATAGCATGCCATGCCATGCTAGTCCCCAACCTAGACTAAAACCTCTACCCCATCATTCTAGGGAAATCAAACTAGATATCAAGGCACTCAGAACTAATCTAAAAACTGACACCCATCCTCAAAACTACTCCAAGTCAATATGGGAGCTTACTAGAATGATATCATCTGTATATAGGATCTTAAAGCATGCATCCATCCTAGAAACTATGTCATAGATAACTTGCTCCTCATGAATGGGAAGCCACAAAATCCACCATACGTCCTCCAATGTGATGGTAGCCTCGCTAGTGGGGAGGTGGAATGAAGATGTCTCACTATGCCAACACTCCACTGACATCATCATCATAGCTAAGTGAGTTTGAACCTCAGGCATGTATGCAATAAATCCTAATTCGATAACTCTTAGAAACTCTTGCTACTCCACATTGAAATATTATGCCTCCGCAAGAATGTCAAGTAGATGCTCCCAGGACATGAGAGGTTGAATGTCCCACTGCACACATGAAGTGAAGAGTGTCAATTTGGCTAAAAAATGATTAAAATCTAAGTTTCCAAGTGCTAAAACTGCAAATGTGTTGCTATTTTCAAAAGCATTTCTTTATCCTTTTGCAATTGCATCACCATTTTGTGGCGCATTGTTATATTTCAATAAAAAATTGACATTTAGGTGTGTCGCTTTAACCAAAGTCCTTATCTCATCTCTCTAAAATAAGTGTGTCGCTATCTTTAAATAGCATTACTGGACCCAAAAACCTAGACACATCATTGTTTTTCACATGCGTCGCCCTAAAACAATTGTGACTCTACATCATTTCTAATTAATTTTATTAGGTTAAGTCCCCCCTTTTCACACTAACTTTCATTCTATTTAATTGAATAATGCAAATTATTTAATTTAAACACCTTATGTCCTCTCATTTAATTGAATAATCCTAAATTATTGAATTAAATGTCATTTGCATCCCCTTTTCACTAAATAAATAAATTATTTAATGAGCATCCTAATTTCACTCAACTTGCACAATTAAAAATTTGTTTTAATTAACTAATTAATAATTTTCCCTCACCCATTCACTTGCATGAGAATATTCCATTGGAATATTGTCCCGTTTGAGCTCCAAAAAGGGAATATTCTTTTCTAACAAACTTTCTAACAACTTTGAAAGTGTGTTTGTTTGAATCATTGTGAGCCATTGATTGGCTCTTTGATCCATGTGATCTTGCATTCTCATCCATTGATAAGAATCCTTGATCCATGTCTCGACCTCTGATTGTTTCTCAACCCTTGATTAACCAAATCAATCTTGACCTTTGATTTACCATTTTCTCATATAAATACCTCACTTCTTTGGAGAGAAAGGGATCCACTTCCATTAAAGAAAAATTATGTTGCACATTTGAATACAATCTTTATTCATCATTGCATCCATTATTATCTTTTTCATCCATTCTTAGCATAGTTTCATCAATTTTAGCTTGGTTTTCATCAATGTAGTTCGATTAGATGCTCATTTTATCAAAGGATTGGGAAAGGGTCATCATTCAATATCAATACGACACCAATCCCCCAATGGGATGAGGTTTGGAGTTTTAGATTAGGTTTCCTTTATACTTTCATGGTTTATTTCATGCTTAGTTTAATGGTTGCTTGGTTTGAAGATTTTGAACATTTCATTGGGATTGTAGCCTAGTTAGTTAAATATAGCTTAAATTCATATGGATCTGGTGTATTTAGCTCATACTATGACTGTGATCACAAAAACATAGTAAGGATTGGGGTTAAAATGGTTGTCAAGAGTTTAAAAAAATGAGCACATACATGTACATTGGCCAATGCTAGTGCCTTGAGTGGATGAGATGCTCCAAATTTTGAGCTAACTAGAGCTAAGTTTCTAAGGATATTTCTCTGCTTTTCATTTTTTTTTTATTAGAAAAAAGGAAACAAAAAAGGTAAAGTGATGCTTGAAATTGAATAGGGGCATGGAAACCAAAATGAGTGTAGAAACTGTTGAAAATTGAGGCGATTTAGTAGCTTAATACTTTGTAAAACTTTATGATTGTTTATCTAAATATGTATTATTTGCTACAAATTATTTGTGGGTGATTATTTGATTAATCTATTTTACCATTTTTAGAATGAAGACATAAATTTGTAGAAGAATTAGACAGGATATTAGAAGATACACAACATATACCGTGGATAAACCCTTTTGGGAAAAAACTCCACCAAGAATCAATGTATTATTTAATCTTTGAAGTAGATTACAATAATTCCAACTCTTGCTTGAGAATGCTTCTTTTTCCTTTATCAAATCTTCTTCACAACCTGCAATAAAACTGATAATAACTCTCTTCAACTTGCTTGAGATAAATAGGCAATAATCAACTTTGTAAACTCCAAAGAGTTACAATTACAAAGCTCAATCCCTATCTCACAAAAGGTACCCCTATCTCTTGGAAGTAGAGTTCTACCGTGAAGAACAATGCCAAAACATGTGCTTCATCCATTTGGGCGTCCCAAACTAAAGTCACAACTAAACCTTTATTTCGTAGATATCTTCAAGGCTTATCCTCAAAGTATGTGCCCAATAATGGGCCCACTTAACCCAGCCTTCTGAAATATCTTAGCATGCAAAAGAGTTAACTCTAAGAAGCCAACTTGGGCACCCAAGGTGGTTCCAAGTCATTCTCTATTAACTGAAACATATCTCTCCACCATTCATGCAAGAATGGTCATCCCCTATTAACTGAAGGTAGTCACCTGTTATCTGTCATGCAACTCAAGTAATTAGTCATGCATTCCAAGTTAATTGAAGTCAACTAGCATTCAACTAAAACTAACTAAAGATAACTAAACCATAACTGAACTGAACTAAACTAAACTGATTATGAACTGAATTGAAATAAACTGAACTAAACTAAACTGAACTGCATGCATGTAAACATCAATCCCTAACTCGTAGGATCTTTTACATGCATTACAAAAGTGTTATCTTTTACTCCAAATAGTTAACTTAACTCAAGGTGAGTGTCACCTTCCATGTGGGCACTCCATATTCCCCTATTATTTAGGAACTCATATTGGACACCCTCACATGCTCCTAACATTTAGAATTAATTACAAATGTCAATTAACATGATTATTTCATTCAATATTAATCTCTTTCTAATCCTAGTGTTGGGGAACACTTTCCAAGGACTTAGGAGATACATGAAATAAATAATGTTTAGGATAGCAATTAAATGGCATCCTATTTCCAACATTCTCCTACTTGACATTATACATGTTGCAATTATTCTAAACAAGGAATAACAATTATAAATTAGGTACATGACTTAAGGCCAATGGCCTTCCTGCACCATGAGAAAATATCTGTAGGAATTGGTTTCGTAAGATAATCTACAACATTAATCAAAGTGTCAACTTTCTCAATTAATACCTTTCCACTCTCAACCATTTCTCACACAAAGTGATATTGAACATCAATGTGCTTAGTACGAGCATGATACATAGGATTTTTGGCTAAACAAATAACACTCTGACTATCACATTCAAGTCTAACTTGCTTGCAATTAAAACCAATACCTTTCCCAAGTCTCTATAACCAAACTGCCTCTTTAAAGGCATGTGTAGCAGCCATGTACTTTGCTTCTGTGGTGGAAAAAGAAATTTTGGGTTGCCTCTTACTCATCCAACTAACCACAACTCCAAACAAAGTATACACATAGTCACTTGTCGACCTCTGACTGTCTAGATCTCCTACCCAATTTGAATCAACAAAACCCAATATGTCCAATGATCTATGCATAATATCAATTTCATTAGAACCATGATAAACCAAATAGTAATCAGAAGTACTCATAAATATCTAAACACCCTCTTAACATAAGTCCAATTTTCTTTACCAAGGTTATACATAAAGCTACTAAGAACTCCCATTGCTTGGGCTATATCTAGTCTTGTACAAACCATTGCATACATTAAACTACCAATTGCGCTAGCATATGGAATTTCAGACATTTCCTCATAATCAAAACCAGAATTAGGACTCATGTCTAAACTTAACTTCATGCCAATTGGTAAAGGAATATTAATTGGTTTACTGTCATGCATGTTAAACCATTTCAAAATAGTATCAACATAATTGCTATGACTTAAGAAAAGCTTTTTGTTACCTCTATCTTTGTTGATCTCCATACCAAGGATATATTTTGCAGCCCCTAGATCTTTCATCTCAAATGTGCTCGAGAGTTGTTCTTTCAATTCTTTGATCATTACCTTGATGTTACCAATAAACATGTCATCAACATACAAGATAATAATTAAAATCTAATCATCAATAACTTTTATGTAAACACAATGATCTTCCTCACTCCTAACATAACCAATTTTCAATGCAAAAGCATCAAACTTCTGGTACCACATTATGGGTGACTATTTCAATCCATATAAAGATCTCTTTAACCTACAAACCAATTCTTCTTTTCCCTTTACAACAAAACCATTAGGTTGCTTCATATAAATCTCCTCATCAAGACTCCCATGCAAAAAAGCAGTTTTCACATCCATTTCCTCTATCTCAAAATCATAAGCAGCAACAATAGATAAAAAGAATCTAATAGATGTCAATTTAGCAACAAGAGAGAAGATTTCATTAAAGTCAAATCCCTCTCTCTGGGAGTAGCCCTTGGCTACTAATCTAGCCTTGTACCTTTCAAGATTACCATCTGCTCCAATCTTATTTTTAAAGATCCATTTACAACCAATGGCCTTTCTTCCTTTGGGAAAACTCTCAAGATCCCATGTGTCACAAGTATCCAAGGATTCCATTTCCTCATGCATAGCTTGTGACCAAATCTTGTTCTCATCCGAGGAAAAAGTTTCCCTATAAGAACTACGTTCATCATTAGTACTCATTAAAACAAAAATACAATGGAAATTAGGTAGGCTATACCTATCAATGAGATTCTATTGTCTTGTGGATCTTCTCAAAGGGGTTTCTACTTGTTCCTCAATATGCGCATCTTGAGCATTTATAACAGAAGAACTCTTTGAACTCTTCTCATCCAATCCACCCAAATTTTCTTCAACATGTGCATCTTGTTGCTTCTCATTATTTATCTCAAAAATCACTGTTCGAGAAGTATCCTTCTCCTTTGGTTGTTCTTCTCCTAAATAAGCTCTAAATTCCCTAAAAATCATATCTCTAGATAAAGAATTTTTTTGAGTTAGTGGATTCCAAAGCTTGTATCCTTTTACATTTTCACCATAACCTATGAATATGCATTTATGTGCTTTAGGATCCAATTTAGATCACTTTTCTTGAGGCATGTGAACAAAAGCCTCACAACCAAATATCCTTAAATGTGCAACACTAAGCTTCCTACCTAACCACATTTCATAAGGATTTTTATCTTCAATAGATGAACTAGGGGATCTATTGATTAAATAACAAGAAGTACATACAACCTCAGCCCAAAGGAACCAATCTAGCTTAGCACTACTTAACATACTCCTAGCTCTTTCCATTAAGGTTCAGTTCATCCTTTCTGCTAATCCATTTTGTTGAGGTGTATATGGAGTAGTTTTCTGTCTCACTATTCTTGCATGCTTACAATAATCATCAAATTCCCTAGAACAATATTCTCCACCATTATTTGATCTCAACACTTTTATCTCATGATTTGATTGTTTCTCAACCAAAGCTTTAAATTCCTTAACCTTATTAAACACATCAGATTTGTTATGCATAAAATATATCCAGGTGTATCTTGAGACATCATCAATAAATGTGACATAGTATCTAGATTTTCCACTAGAGTCAATATCCACAGGGCCCATTAAATTTGAATGAATAATCTCTAATAATCTTTTAGCTTTATTTGTTCTACTAGGAAATTTAGATTTAGATTGTTTTCCAAACACACAGTGCTCGCAAAAGTCATTTTTTCCAATATTATAATTATGAACACCGTTAACCAAATTTTTATTAAGAATGGTCCTAAGACCTTTTTCACCTATGTGGCCCAATCTATGGTGCCACAACATACATGTATTTTCAGCTTCAATTACATTGGCTAAATTATTTATATTGGAGGTATTCAACTTAAACAAAGTCCCAATCCAAGATTGTTTAGCAACCACCAAATTCCCTTTCACCAATCTACAACCACCTTTGTCAAATGTCACATGCATTCCAAAATCATTGAATTTAGAGATAGAAAGTAGATTTCTAGCAAGTCGTGGAATATGTAAAACATCATTAAGGGTGTTAACCCTACCATCACTGAAACACAACTTTACCTCTCCTTTGCCAACAACTTTTTTGTGTTGTTGTCTCCAAAGAAGACATCCCCTCCATCATATGCAGTATACTTAGTGAACCACTCCTTGTTAGGAGTCATATGATAGGAGCAACCTGAATCAACAAGCCAAGAGTTATCAACAATAGTATTAGCAGAAATGACTAATACATCATTACTGTCATCGATGGATTTCTATGTAGAAGCATCAAAACTCTTTTTCTTGCTCTTACAATCCTTTTTTATATGTCCAGGTTTTCCACAATTCCAACACTTTACCTTACTCTTACTAGGGGTTTTAGACTATCATTTAGACTTACCCTTTCCTTTCTTGTCTGCCTTAGATTCCTTCTCTTTAGGCCTACCTCTTACAAACAAGGCATCTTGGGACCCAGTTTTAGACTTCCTCCTCATCTCCTCTGATAGGAGAGTAGGAATTATATTGTCCATCTTTGGATCTGCACCACTACCACTGATAGCAACAATTAAATTTTCCCAAGACTCCGGTAAAGAAGAAAGTAACAAAATACATTTATCTTCATCTTCTAGCTTTACATCTATAGATGCTAATTGGTTAAGAATCAAATTAAAAGAATTTAAATGATTTGCAACAAAATCACCATCTTTCATTTTTAAAGAATACAACTACCTTTCCAGATACAACTTATTGGTAAGACTTTTAGTTTGATAAATATCACCTATTCTCTTCCAAAATTTATATGTAATATTTTCATCTGAAACATTCAAGAGAACAACATTAGCAAGACATAATCTTATGGTTCCTCTTTCCTTTTTATCAAGCTTAGCCCAATCCTCATCTAACATAGTTATAGGTGTCTTTGTCTAATTATTAACAACTAACCACTGATCTCTTTCTTCAAGAAGATATTCCATTTTTAGTTTCCACATTTCATAGTTAGATCCATTGAACCTTTAAATATCTAAAGAAGAATTCATTGTAACAAACTTATTTTCCAAAATCAGCAATAACAAAAATAATAAAATTTCCCACTAAGCCAATAAATCCTTCAATCTTTTAAGAGAAAGGCGTCCCAATACTATACCCAACCTTAGCTAGATGATACCAAATGTTGAAAATTGAGGTGATTTCGTAGCTTAATACTTTGTAAAAATTTATGATTGTTGATATGAATATGTATTCTTTGTTACAGATTCTTTGTGGGTGATTATCTAATTAATCCATTTTACCATTTTTAGAATGAAGATAGAAGGTTGTAGAAGAATTAGACAGGTAATTAGAAGATACACAACATATATTATGGAGAAAACCTTTCTGGAAAAAACTCCAACAAGAATCAATGTATTATTTAATCTCTGAAGTAGATTACAATACTTCCAATCCTTGCTTGAGAATGCTTCTTTTTCCTTTACCAAATCTTCTTCACAACCTACAATAAAACTGATAATAACTCTCTTCAACTTGCTTGAGATAAATAGGCAATAATCAACTTTGTAAACTCCAAAGAGTTACAATTACAAAGCTCAATCCCCATCTCACAAAAGGTACGCCTATCTCTTGCAAGTAGAGTTCTATCATGAAGAACAATGCCAAAACATGTGCTTCATCCATTTGGGCATCCCAAACTGAAGTCACAACTAAACCTTTATTCTGTAGATATCTTCAAGGCTTATCCTCAAAGTAGGTGCCCAAGAATGAGCCCACTTAACTTAGTCTTCTGAAATATCTTAGCATGCAAAAGAGTTAACTCCAACAAGCCAACTTGGGTGCCCAAGGTGGATCCAAGTCATTCTCTATTAACTGAAACATATCTCTCCACCATTCATGCAAGAATGGTCAACCCCTATTAACTGAAGGTAGTCACCTATTATTTGTCATGCAACTCAAGTAATTAATCATGCATTCCAAGTTAACTGAATTCAACTAGCATTCAACTAAAACTAACTGAAGATAACTAAACCATAACTGAATTGAACTGAACTAAACTGGGCTGAACTAAACTAATTTTGAACTAAACTAAATTGAACTAAATTGAACTAATTTGAACTAAACTTAACTGAACTCCATGCATGTAAACATTAATCCCTAACTCATAGGATCTTTTACATGCATTACAAAAGTGTTATCTTTTACTCTAAATAGTTAACTTAACTCAAGGTGAGTGTCACCTTCCATGTGGGTGCCCCATGTGCCCCTATTATTTAGGAACTCATATTGGACACCCTCACATGCTCCTAACATTTAGAATTAATTAAAAATGTCAATTAACATGATTATTTATGTAGAACCAAGATCCTAGTACCTGCAAAACACAACAAACACACACATTAGAAGATTGAAATTCTAGTTAAAATCTAAGTTCCACATGAAATCCATTTGCAAAGTTTAAAATAGGAAATGAGATGAACACAATAAGAAAGCAATAAAAGAGATTGAATCCTAATTAAACAAGCAAACTCTTGATCCCATGGGGGAATTGGTGCCAATTTGATGTGAAAATTAGCCCTTTCCCAACTCCAATGATGCAATGTTGATTGGTGATGAAGAATGATCCACTTTTTTGAAGATTCAATGAAGCTCCATGATGAAAAACCTACATAACCTAGCTATAATCTTGATGAAATGCTAATGCTTGATGATGAAAATGAGTATAGTGAGCTTGTTCAAATTGTGGATGCCAAAATGAGGAATGGAGCCTCCTATTTATAGAATGACAAGTTGGAGAAATGCCCAAAACGAAGCAATGTGGGACTAACATTCAACCAATGGCAAGGTGCCACTTGTCAAGAGATGGATGGATGAAGGATGTGCACATTTTGATGAATGTGCCCATAAATGCAATTAGGTGATATTTGAAATTAGTGAAATGACATGTAAGAGGGAAAAGGAATGTCTTAAATGCCACTTGGCTCAAGGCAAAAGGACTTATTAAGTGAAGTTATTGTCTTGTTGGAAGGACAAAGTCCACTTGGATTTGAATTCAAATTTGAGAGAATATTCCTCCATTATGCCATGTTGAGAGAAAATAGGGATTTATTAAATGAATTAAATCTATTTTCATGTGCAAGTGGCAAAAACTAGAGGATGGGACATTAATTAGGATTAAATTAATAAAGGTTAATTAATTTAATGAGAGATTGGATGATGTGACAAATTTGACTTAGATTTATGGGTTTATTTAAATCAAAGATGAGAAGAATGTCATTTCAAACTTAGTTAAATAAATATTTTGTTTTATTTAACTAAAGGGGATGATTGGTTAGCTTAAATTCAACAAGGTTCGATTCATTTAATTTAATAGATAGAGCTTAGAGATTCAATCAAATAAAGGGAATTATTTAATTGAATATGGACATAGGGTTAATTAAATCAGATAGATTGATTTAATTAACAAGAGAGAAAGACTTAATTAGATAAAATTATTTATTTAATTAAGAGATGAAAATTGATGAATTTAATCAAATAAAGGTATTCAATTAAATGGTTAGACTGAGGGATGATTTAGGATGAAATGGTGTTAGTGAAATCAGGATCAGGTATGTCGGTATATTTTCCAAGTCTACAATTTCATTCAATATTAATCTCTTTCTAATCCTAGTGTTGGGGAACACTTTCCAAGGACTTAGGAGATGCATGAAATAAATAATGTTTAGGATTGCAATTAAATGGCATCCTATTTCCAACAAAAACATGAGGTGAAATTTATAAAGTAGGTAATTTTTTACCTTGCTATGTCATTAGGGCCAACTCACAACTCCACAATTGCATTACACATCATGATTCCTTTTCATGCTCAACTTTTACAAGGCTTCATGCTTGCATGTATTATGGGTTCGGTTCAATCATAAATTCACAATTTTAACATGCATCATACTATTCCCTTTTCACACCTTACAACATGTGTATACCTTATGAGGGTAAACTAAAATTGAAATCAACATTACCCTATACTTGATGACATATATCTCATCATTTTACACATAATTCAATATATGCCCATAGAAAATGTAATATTTAATGATTATATATACTTTTTCCACTAATGTTATTTTATAGGTACAACCAATGACTTTGTGTACATGGTTGTAAGATGTTCTTACAAGTACAAGAAGAATCATGAGGCATCATAAAAAAAATATATCCTGGGTTTTCTTTCTATTCCATTTATTATGTATATCTTACTTTTGATTCACAATTCATGTAATTTCACATACACTCTAAAGTGGGGGGAAAATGTAAGGCATAAAAGTGCATACTTGACATTTTTACACCATTTTAGGCACTATCATACACGCATTGTAGTGTTCAATATAACTTTTGAGTAGATTAAATACCAATTTTTTTAATCCATCAACTAAAATTACCTTAATCAATGAACAATTTGATCTCATATTTATTTTTTAACCTAGAATAAAGTGCATATGTCACTCCATATTTAGATTGGGCCACACTACACAATCTAGTCCACTAAATTTGAAATTTAAATCTCCTAATCCTAAATCTATTTTTCTCATCTAATTTAATCATTACCTCACTAAAATGCATAGAAAAAACCTTGAGTTGAGTGATTATGTCATGTATTTAAATATAGTCCTAGGTCTTTGGTTGTCATTGAAATATCATATTAGTAGCATTTGAAAATCAAAGAGCAAGGCCTTGAACACTACAAGTGTCATGCCCACATTTTAATGTGGATCTAACACAAATGTCACAAGTTTTTTGAAAACAACATAGGTTCACAACCTAACACATACAAATCATGCCACCTTTGTACAACACAACCTCTAAAATCTAACATTATTTGATAATATTATATTGAATGAGGAACAACTCATCATTTCATTAGCTATAGGTTCTTGTTGACCAACTCCTTTAGTCAAGTTTTACAGATGTTCAACTTTAAATTCTTAAAAATGTCTTCAGGAGAGAGTGTTATCAATAATGTTACCACCAATAAACTTATCATTTAACTTGAACCTTTGTCTTTAAATTTTCCCAAGATTCCATAGCTATCTCAACTTGGTCAAATTGGTTTAACTGTAGAGTAGTTGTCCCTAATATAGTTGTTTTGATATTCACGTGGACTAAGATTAAGAACCTCGATAACAATAATACTTAAATATTAAGCCTTTTTTTTTTTTATCGAAATATATTGTCATGACTTGTAAATTGATCCACCTTATTATCCATCATTAAGAGGCTTTTTCTTTGCTAATTAACTAGGCATGGCTATTTAAAATTGATACAGTCAACCTTTCATCTATGATAGTTTTGCTACTTTTAATTTATTATTCTCTTCAATATTTGAGTTGAATATTAAATTATTTCCATATGCCTTATAAAATAATATTCGTGTGTGAATTAGTTATTATGGATGATTTATCAATAATACTATGATCTTTTAATAGTTAATAGATGATCAACTTAAGTGATCCATCAACACTTTTAATTGGGTGGGAGTATGATTGAGAATAATAAATTCATCCAACTATATTGTTAAATAAAAATATATCTTATACATAAAACTTAAATGATTCAATTAATGATTTTTTTCTTGTCTAAGTTACACTAGATCAGATAGATTTAATTTTAAAAATAATAAATTACACTTAGAAATAAATTCTTTATGACATTTACAATTGCATCCCTCTTTTTTATCCATATTTATAAATTAATTATTTATGCCTATATATTATTGAATAATTTTAATTAATCTCTTGGCGGTAAACAAACTACTTAATTAAATTGTTAACACCTTGCCTGAGTGGAGACACATTTTAACCCAAATAAATGATTCAACAAAACCATTTTAAAATAGGCACATATACAATATTTTTAAACATTATAATCAATCCAAAATTAATCCATACATAAAAATTACTTTGTTCAAGTTGTACTAAAATAATTTTAAGAGCAACTCACTTCTCATTTAATTTGATTTAAATCTCCACTTGATAGTTAGAAGGTTATAAATAAATAAAATTTAATTATAAAAGTCCAATATACTTTTAAGTTGCCACTTAAAGAAAGGGTCATAACTCCATAGTTCCCCACCATGGACTTAATCACTATTAATTATTTATTAAATTAAATAAGGTTTTAGGATAACCAAAAAGTAAATGGAATGTGTTGGGCATAGGTTGTCATTGATGTTAAAGATTTTCATTGATGAAGAATATTGGCATGTCATAGGTTGTTGTTGATGAAGAAGATTGAAAGAGTACTTAATTATCATTATATTCCATTTGACTTATCATTTTGAGTTGTAGAGATTTGCAGAAATATATGCTATATTTTTGGTATTACATGGTGTGTCAAAAGTTGTCTTATTAATCATATCACTAAATTAGTTTTATCGAGGAGTGAGTACCCTCTAGAAGTTGATGTGATTGTCGTATTCTTGCAATATCATGCATGTGTATCTATTCACTATGACACTGGTAGTTTGAAAGTCTATACTGAAATGTTTCATCTCAGTATTTATCAGGTTCAGTGTTTCTCAGGTTTCCCTTTTGGAGACATTATAGGCTCTATGGTTTGAAAGGAGAGTATACTTGTTCTATCATATTCTAGAGTTTTCAAAGGATATGTTTAGCATATATAAAATTTGGAGTGATAGAAGGTTCTCTATGTTTGTCTGTTAGTTAGTTGGTGTTCAAGGCTTGAGCAGTAATGACTAGTAGTGTGTGGAATTCAAATCTTGTATGTGGTGTTAAGATAGGAATTTATTAAGGTTCTTATGGTAGCACATGAGATCATGCTTTTTAGCAGCAACAAAATTTTATTTTGGACTGACCTATTACACGTTTCATGTAATTTGAATTTTAGGTCCACCTTATGTCATATGTAACGCCCTGCCAAGGAACCCCAGAGGACAACACTAAACATGACTTAATAACAGAACATTTTTTTGGTAAAGTAAACAACAGTGAACTACATAACATAACATATCATATAATCTAATCCTAAGTCCTATAAGGTTCCATGACTGCGATACTAACATATCTATAATTCAAGAACTAGAATTATTTCATTAGTCATGAAATATCTAACAATAAAGAGTTCATTTTAATCCATCACATAGAATGATTCTACATTATATAATTCCATAACATGCCATCAGATAAATAACATTAAAGATCATTTATAAACAACTAGCAATATATAAACAAACTACATTACATGGGAGTACATCATAATTTGTTACATTGAATTACATTGTTTACAATAATGCTTCCCTAAATACAATTGGGAAGAATACACCAAATTACAATAAGTAGTACAACTAATTTGTAAGTCCAACACATATACATAAAATACTGTCTTCTTGAACTGGATCATGATCTGGAATCTGATACACAAGGTACAACCTCCACACACTCGAACAAGTAGCAAGGAAAACCCAATGGAGGAAAAAGCACCAACCTCCCAACCATGTGGAACCCAAAGGTCCATCCCTATGCTAGGAGATAACATAAGGTACCACTACTAACAAATAGTCAAGAAGACAACAAACTAACATGAACATGAGATAAACATGACTCCAACTCAACACATAAACAATACCAACATCTCATACAACACTTACATCGCTTCTAGAGGCATTCACACAATAGAAGGAGAAAACACAACTAGGGAATGCTAGACTGCAATAGGGAAGAGTGTCATCGCATGGTCTTGGCATGGGTTGCCCTAGCAGTTTCTCACTAGACTTCAGCCCCATAGGGTGACACATGCAGAACCAACATTCTTTTTGTGAGGATAAGGAAGTTGATCTTTCCAACTAGGCCTTCTCAACCCATCCTTAGCCTAAACGAGCACTACAGGCATGGGTGATGCACCCAATTATCTTGATTAATGTGAAATCTACCCAACCCCCTAATTAATTAATTAGGTTATCATTGAATTAAGAAAATACCAAATGGGTTACCCTAGACACCACTTTGGGCTCCAACCCCCATTGAGAACCACTCCCCCTACTTGCAACTAGTAGACCCTACAAAACAAGCAAGGTAAAAACCATCTTGAATACTCATCAAATTCACATGAATCCAAAACCAGTGCAAGGCATGAACCATCTCGCACACATATCACAATCACATAAGTATATACATAGTGCAAGGCATTGACCTTCTTGCACACTAATCAAAATCACAGGAATCTAACCATGGTGCAAGGCATTGACCATCTTGCACAAAACACAAAACATAAAACTTTTCCAAACCATTTCCAAAGTAAAACCATCATAAGAATCATACATACAAAATACTCCCTCCTAAACCTCCAGAAGACTACCATAACAACTTCACACATATGACTCCCACTTTAAATAATAACCCAAAATCATCTTGATCTCACTAATTCAAACGCCATATTTAATGCAAGTAATCAATCAAGCAATACAACCACAGAAACAATATTTCCACATGTTTCACCTAATGGTCACTTAACACAATAATTCATAAACATCTATATCAACACTTATTCTAATAACTAATTTCATAGTGAATTTACACATCAACTATAAAATGATTATGAAAGAAATCAACATTCAATAATTAGCGAAAAAGATAATCTAATTCATTTATTTTAACTTAACCATTTACTTCAATCAATAGATTATTTACTACACAACTATATTTATAGCATGGTACATTACAACCATCTATCTATCTTAAAATTCACGAATATTATCAATCATTCATCCCAACATAAATATACCACTATCCTATTTTTCATAATGTTTCAAGGCTATCATAATATTTCAAGGCTAACTTACCAACACCCTATCAAGTCACACTCCATAATACAATTCATGAGGTTAATCAGATGCTACATTAAGTAATACACATAAGACTAACTAATTAAAGAAAGGCTATGATTAAATGCCAAGAAGGATACAAGCTATGAGGGTGATCAAATGCTAAACCAAATCAATTCCCATACACACACAAACATATATATATATATATATATATATATATTTGTATCTTTACTTAGATATGTGTATTAAATATACTAATATATGCATATACTTATATGATTTAAATGTGGATGCAAATATACTTACGAATACTATAATCTCTACCAAATAACTTTCTATAAAACTATTATCGAAATATAAGTAACCAATCTAACCCACTCAAATACCCAATAAACCAAACTAATATAAGCAATTAATCACATAGGCAAAATATTCTTAAACTATAATCATAACTCATTTGTATATATATTATTTAAATCTTACCTAATCAACTCATTATTTAAAACAAACACTCAATTAACCAATACAATCATGAAGTCAACAAATATTCACAAATCGTCCATTAAATGATTATGAAAGAAATCAACATTTAAAAGGATTATCTAATTCATTCATTTAATTTAATCCTTCAATTACCCTAATATAATTAAATAAATTTCTTTTCTTTTCTATTTAGTTTTCCAATTCACTATCTACTTAATTAATTAATTACAAGGCAAAAGTATTCTTTTACTATAACCATAATATAATATATATATATATATGTTTGCAGCCATGGGGAAAACAACCTGATAGCATCCTTGTGTTTCAACCATATCTCATAAACCATGATATGAGTTTTTTAGATTTTTGGATAGGGATTAGAAGACAAGGCAAAAAAACCCTTTAAATTTCTCACCAACCCAATTCGTAAAAATAAAGTTATGGACGACACAATCAGACTGATTTATTGGCAGGGGATAAATCAGTAACACAATATGAAATTTGATAAGCTACAGATTATGAATAAGATGTCAAAGGGAAAACGGTAAAGGAAACAGAGGCTACAACAAGAATAAATAATAGAATATTTTGTCAAGTGTTGCAGTTGCATTTCCCTATTTGAAATAAAATCAAATTGAGCATAGAGAGAGAGAGTAATGAAATCAAAAGAAATGGGGTTTCATGGCTGTAGAGTATGCACAAAACGTTTCACAGAAAAATGGGTTTTGAAAATCCTCAGAGAAAGCATTTAATAATTGTTTCCATTCAAAAATAAATAAACAAGGTAGTGCTTTGTTTCCAATCAGCATAACCATTCAAACATTCATTTTCAAAACAAAGATAAAATTTAGAAAGACAATAGTTCCAACCTAGATCCAATCGCTTGGCTGAGACGAAAATCCAGTGCCAAGATCAATCTTCTACAACAACTTCTTTGAAATCCCTAATCAATGTTCCCAATAATCCCCCAATTTCCCACAAAATTTACAGCATATGAAATTTTCTTGCAAACAAAATTTTCTTCTTCCCGGAAAACAAAAATCCATAATCCTCCAAATCTCTCGAGAAGATAATTATTTACAAAAGGAAAGCTCTTCGATTTTCAAAACCAAAAATCTAATTAAATCTCTAAAATCCCACAAAACAAGAAGTTTTTTTTTCAACAATCTCTTTGAAACTGTGCATGTGCTCCATAAAAGATCCTTTCCATCTTTTATATTATTTTTATTGTTTATTAATTGCAACATTCCATTATAATATTTTATTTTATTTTATTTAATATCACATTACACTTTTAAATTTATTATAACCTATAGAACCCCAATCCTTAGACCTGCACAAACACAAGAAACAAACACAATATTAGATCAAATGCAAGTGAGAATCAAGATTCCCCATGAAATTCATTTGCGAAGCTCAAATAAGAAAGAAAATGAACCAAGAAAACAATGAAATCCTATTTTAAGATGCAAACACTCAATCCCATGGGGGAGTTGGTGCCAATTTGATGTGGAAATTGGCCCTTTCCCAACTCCTATGCAAAGCTTGTGATGATTTGATGAAGATTGATCCACTTGATGGTTGATTCAATTGAGCTCCATGAAGAAATTTGTAATATGCTAGCTATAAACTTGATAAAATGGATGAAAATGGATATGCTTGAGGATGAAATTGAGTATAGTAGACTTGCTTAAATTGTGGATGATCAAAATACAAAGGAAAACCTTCTATTTATAGAAAGACAAGATGGAGGAATGAGCAAAATGAAGCAATGTGGGATCATTCAACATCCAATGGGAAAGTGCCACTTGTCAAGATGTGAATGGAAGAAGCTTGAGCACATTTTGATGAATGTGCACAATAAATGAAATTAGGTGGAATTTGAAAATCATGAAATGACATGTTAGAGGGAAAAAGAATGAATTAAATGCCACTTGGATCAATGCACAAGGACATGTAAGAAGGAATGAATTTCTTGTTGGAAGGACAAATCCACTTGGAAGGATTTTCAAACTTGAAGGAATATTCCCCTAAAGATGCAAGTTGAGAGAAAATAGGGATTTAATAAATTAATTAAATGTATTTTTATGTGCAAGTGGCAAAAGCTAGAGGATGGGACATGGATTAGAGTTAGCATTAATCAAGATTTGATTAATTAAGATGATGTTAGGTGATTTGACAATTTTGACTTAGATTTTAGGATTTAAATAAATCAAAGTTTGGAGGAAAATGATATAGACTTGGTTAAATAAAGATTTTGATTTATTTAACTAAAGGGGATGATGTTAGGTTAAATTAAATAAGGTTTAATTTATTTAATTTAATAAGATGACCTTAGAGATTTAATCAAATAAAATGCATTATTTAATTGAATAGATATTAGAGGATTAATTAAATAACATTGATTTATTTAATTAATAAGAGAGAATGACTTAATCAGATAAATTATTATTTATTTAATTAAGGGATGAAAAGTGATGACAAGCTAAAGAGATGACTTAGGTTGAAACGATGTTAATAATCAAGATCAAGTGTGTTGGTATATTTTCCATGTCTACATTTTGCCCCTCTTTAAAGAAAAGTACTCATTGTGTTGGTTCAAAGAATAAACGTCTTGATCAAAAGTTTAAAAATTTTCAATTTCAAAATTTCCCGACTGCTACCCCAGTGGGGGAAAACATGCCGATATACTGCCCCCTTGAGAGATCGAACGAAAATTTTGATTTTTGGGTGATTTCGCGAAAAAAAGAGGACAAGGTGCCTAACGGGTCCAGAAGGCTCTGAGATGCCAAAAAATGAGATAAAACACGAAAAATGGTGCAAAATGTCCCTCGGTTGGGTGAAAATAGGATCATGGGATCAAAACCCTAGCTAGACAGCTAAACGGGGTCAAAAAACCCTAATTTTTAGGCTTAAATAAGCCTCAAGGGGCCACTTCCAATTCATTTTAACATTCAGCCTTTAGAGATTCTGCACATTTGAGTTCATGAGATGGCGCAATGATAGCTTCATCGACACATTTTGGATCAAGTACGTACACACTAAAGGCTGCCTGGCACTAGACCACCGGTGAGTCAACTTGACTTGACCTTATTTTTTCATTTTCTTGTGCATTTATTAGCTTAGGAATTAGGTCCTTTAGTAGCGGTCCAATATAGCACCACTCAAAACTCTTTTTCGATGCTGCATAGCCTCAAACTGCACTGTAGTCATGAATAGTGATGCCAAGACATAGTTTGGAATTAGGGTTCAAACTCCAAATTGAGCCGCATATGAAAAGTGTGTTGGGATGGGCCTCTTTGCAATTAGGCTTTTTTGCTAAACTAGGTCACTCCTCAAACTACGACGCTACGATGGAGTTTGAAAGTTAAAGAATCCTAGTGGCGTAGTTTGGAACTTTGAAACTGCGCTACACCCACAAACAGCAACACACAAGTTGTTTTGGGTACACCGAGACAAGTCAGGATCATGATTTTTGATGAATTTTAATGCAATGGATTTCTTGATGCAGGAGGAGGTGATGATACTTCATTCATGCGAACACAGGTCTTGGGAGCTTTTTGACATTTTGTAGAGTACACCCAAGTGACAGCAGAAGCATCTAGGGGCGATTGGACTTTGGTACATTGCCTATGCACCACCAGTGAGGACACACTTGGGGATAATGACAGTGCTTGCAGAGTAGTGGCACGGTGAGACATCCTCCTTCCACCTTCCGACAAGAAAGGCCACAGTCACACTAGAGGACGTGTGGTGGATACTTAGATTGCCCATCCACAAAGAGTGCGTGATATACGATGTGGATGTCAGGAGGGAGGCCTACTATGTCATGATGGGCCTCGATAAGATTTTATTTTTTGAGCGTCAGATCAAGCTAGAGCGTTACAGCCTCATCGTGTCACCTTTCGCTTGGTTATAGCAGCTAACATATCAGGTCTTATTGCACTAGATTGGTGGGGTAGATATTTTAGTCCTAGATGGGGGCTCGATTGGGAGCACATAGTCCGGCGACGAGTATGCTTTGTGTGGGGGCCAATACTACTGACCTCATTGTATAGAGATTTACATGAGTTTGCATACATTAATGATAGAGCCATTGGGGCGGGGGTCACATCCTCCACATATGGGCTTGGGAGTACATCATTATGCTTCATCCAAGAGTTGTTCCAGTCGATATGGAGCCAGATGATCTAGTTGTTTGGCAATACGGAGAAGGTGTTTCTTTTATGCACACAGGACAACACAGGATTCCCCACTCGAGGAGAGTCCTTGATGATATGCAAGCCTTCACATGGCGGCCATATCTTGGATGGCCTACATGGTATGATGATGTGCAACAACTTTTTTTCACTCGGCATGACAAACTGATGCAAGGAAGGAAGCACACTATGCTCGAGAGGTACCTATCGGGTCGCGTACAGAGACAGTTTGGGGAGCCCCAGGATAGGCCCGCTGACCAGTATGTTGTGATATTTGCACATAGGATGAGTCAGACCTCGTGGGGTCAATACATACCCACAGCCAAGGTAGTACAAATTTTTATGTAGCTGGTTGCCAGGCCATGGTTGTACGATCAGGGTCAGGTCGATCCGAGGACTACACAGGCATACAGGGATTGGTTTTGGCCACCTCTCTGACTCACGGTGCCAGGGACACCATTGACATGACGTAGGGCCAGAGGTAGAGGGGTAGGATGAGGCCAAGGCTAACGAGGCCAAGGGGACGAAGGCAGAGACAGGGACCAAGGAGGAGGTGGGCCACCTCATTAGCCAGATCAAGGTAGGGGTCCATAGGATCAGCAGTCAGATCAGCAGAGACAATATGCCTCAAGACAGGACCAGGACTAAGGGTGACAGGATGGATAGGATGGGAAAGATGGGTAGGATGGCTAGCCACCATGGGATCAGGGACCTCCACCACTACCCAATCAGAGAGATGCTTAGATATTGTAGCTACAGGAACAGGTTGTAGGATTACAGGGATAGTTGGCTACCCCAACAACAAAGAGAGACCAGTTGAGACAGGAGAGAGATCAGGCAGTCTAGCAAAGGTAGGTTGCAAAGGTTAGGGATGCATAGGAGATGGGCTGCTACCAGCAGATTGAGAGCATGTCTGCCTCTTCCTCTCAGAGTTCAGTGTCACTGCGAGCATACAGGGATGTCATCTGAGAGGTAGATTATTATAGAGTCCACTACCATCAGGGCGTGCCCCAAGCATCCCGGGTCCTAGATTATTCTCAACAAATAGGATATAGATGTCCTGAGGACCACAGAGAGAGACAGTTTGGTGATGGCAAGGGCAGTCAGTAGGGTTAGCTGATTTTTTTATTAGAGATGAGATTATTTTTGCACCCCATGGGCTCATTTTTGATAGCCCTGTGGGCCATTGTACTTTATGTATTCGATAAACACTTGATCCAGATTTGTACCATGATAGTATATTATTTGATGATATATATGATATGATTTGATGATGATATGAAGTGATATGTTTTATTCTATTTTATGCATTATGGATGGATTCTACTTTCTATATGTGATAGTTTACATGATTCTATCTTATGTGATGCAATGCAATGATGTGATATGTGACCTAATGATGTGATGCAATGATGGTATAGATGCATTTCTTTTTCAATATCTTTCTTTATGCACTTTTTATGATGATGTATGCAAAATGTTATGATATGCAAATGCTTAGACTAACAAATCTATATTATGCACCTAATGGATAATAAAGTATATGCGATGCAATATTTTTCTTTTCAATACTTTTCTCTCATGTATGATATGTTGATGCACTTATGATTTTATGATGATGATATGATGCAATGATATATTTAATGATGTTTATGATATGTTGCTTATGCCATGATAATGAAAATGGATGATATGTATGTATATGATGTGATGGATGCTAATAATTCCTATGTATATGATGCACATGATATGATTTTTATGATTATGCAATGGATGTTTTATGAGGTATGTGATATGAATTTAATGATGCATATGGGATGGTTGCTTTCATGCTTATATTGAATGCATATGAGATGCTTAGAATATACAATCTATATTATGCAATGATGCAGGTGATATGACAAATTCTTTCTATATGATATAGTATGTGTTATGTAGTATGTTGATGGTTTATGGATTTAGGATGGATGCATTGGCAATAATGATTTGCAATTAATTGTCACGGTACCATGTTAGCACGGAAAAGGAGATAGAACAAATCAAGAGACTCCAACAAGACACGAGATGATGATGATGATGTGCTTATCGAGGAGTTGGGATTTTAAAAGGGCCAATTACCTTATGTTTGATAACACATGTAGGCATGATGCATCAAGGTATAAAGAACCAAGATGGTGTTGCACCTAGTGTGATGGACTTTGACTTGACAATCAGATAGGAGTACTCCTGTTCGCACTTGACATACAAAACCTCATTCCAAATGTAGTTCAGATATTTCAAACATCTCGCACCAAAACATAGAAAGGAAAGCCTTCCTATGTGGTCAATAAGACACCTAAAACACCCTCCCTACAAAGCAAACAAAGTACGTATGACTGAGGTTATATTACAAGAATATGCAACAAGAAAACAAATAAAAAGATAATGATTGTTGCCCCATTCCTTTCTCTCTAAATCCCCTCGTTTGGGACATCATCGAGAGGTCATCGAAATGAGCGCAAAAAGATAAATCAAATGACAAAGATAAAGTAAACAAACATGCTAATGTTCTTCATACCACTAGCCAAGACTAAACTAGATGGTGATGCCTAATGTTGATGGCCATTGTAGGAAGGATGCATCCTAGGACATGACGATATCAGATGATTGATTTTGGGACTAATTGGATGATAGGCTATTGGCACAAAGAGTTGACCAACTTGTTTACGTACTAACCTAGACTCGAGACCTTGACGATTGAGTTTTCACTTTTGACCTGCTAGACTTGTTTCCGACTATTTCACCAAAGGATGGGGATGATGATTGATTTATTATGAGTGATGTTTATTGAGGGTGAAAGCAAGATGAGACAAATGGATTTTTTGAGTTTTTTTCAATGTTTTTGATGTTTTTGAAATGTTTTGAGGCTATTTTCGCTATTTTTAATATTTTACAAATGTTTTGATTTTAGTTTCCAATGTTTGGGGTTTTTCTAATATTTTGGAGACTAACCTAAAGACCTATCTGGGGCTTAGGGGTTGATCTTGATTATCCTTTCCTCGTTATACACACGAGACCACGTGGTTAGGTAGGCACATACTTCGATTATTTGATGAGATCTGACAGATGGTTTTGGTTTTATTATGATGGAATCCTAAAATTTGACCTAAACCTCTCGAGATGATAAAATCATACCTATCATTCAAACTCAGGATATATTTCAAATAAGATGACTATATTTTGATGTTTATTTTCATTTGGTTTGATATGTTTTGGTCTTTTGGGTCTTCTTGGTTTTGAATGTTTTAGTTTTTGCATGATTTTAGCCGATTTGGATATGGATATGTGTGATGATATGAACATCTTTGATTTTTGAAAACCAAGCTAAGGTTGATTGATTGGATCAATGATTGATGATATTAGCATTGTTGAAATTTTATATACAGGATGAATTTTAAGCAACACAAGGATTGGATGGATATCCCAAGATGATGACGGATTGATTGGATTTGATTGTTGGGATTGATGATGATAACACATTGTTGGATGCACAACAATGCAAGGATAATGTTAAACACAGCGAGGATATCCGAAATGATGATGGATTGATTGGATTTTATTGATTAGGATTTTGAAGCTTGATTTTGGAACAAAAAATGTTTTGAATGATTTGATGTGACGTTGAAGCAAAAATTAGATGTGACTAATATTGATTGTTTGGATTGATGTTCGATGAAAGATAAAACTTGATAAGGAACATCTTCTCGTCAAAATATTCCATGGGCTAGTGATTTGGATTTTGGTTCACAAATGCTTTGACTGATTTGATTTCACATTTTCCAATGTTCGGATCACTACATAAGTTGGAAGATATAGATCAAGATTTATTCCCTAAGCAAGATGCAAATATCTAGCCCCAATGTCTAGCAATGTATGGAATGTCATGGATGAATGCTTGGATAGGTGTATGGATGGAGGGATATGGATTATCTTGTGATAAGATAAGGTGTTCAGATAAATAAAGCTCATTTGGATAGTGCTTCATGGCTCAAATAATGCTGGTTAGGATAGGATCAGTGAAAATGGCTCATGTCAAGATGTCCATCATAACCAAGTGTAAAGTGTACACCAATATTTTACCAAGATCAAGATAGTTTGGACTGTGGATGGTAATGGGTTGGATAAATGGTTTATGGATGCATGAATTTATTATGGATGAGATGGATGGAATGTTGGATCTATTATGGATGGGATGAGATTCTTCCACTTGAACTATCACACGTAGATGCTTGATTCTACACATGATGTTTGTTTTCCAGGTTTTCATCATGGTACCTGCCCAAAGCACCACTGTTGTGGTTTTCACTGGAGGATGATTTTTTTTGGTTACTATTTTTAATCCTTTTTTGTTTTTTTTGTATTTTTCTAAAAGATTTTAAGCTCATGTTGAACCACCTGGTGGTGTCTATGTAGATGCTTTTGTCCTAATGTGCCATTGATATCCTACCTGAAGAAGATGCTTTGCCAAGATACGTGCACTTGAAAGCAACTTCTGAGATTCCTGATTTGCTTTGTTGATATCAGAGTTAAATTTGTCTTTGTGCACACATCATGATAGAGTGCCTTTTGAATCCTTATGATGAAGGGTGGCTAGCAATACATGGTCAATGTGAGAATTAGATATCATGTGTGGAAGTGTGGATGGAGTGTGTTTAGGAATAAAAGATGGATTGGTTGATAGTTTGGAACCTTTAACTCTGCAAACTTGGGAAGATGAGCAGTGATGGGTGGATACAAAAGTGTGCATGGAATTAGGACCAACTGATTGATATACTTTGTATATTGCTTGAGAAGCCTGCTTTTGCCTTTGTGGAAATCTTTGGTGGATATTTTTCCCCATAGTTTCTTTGACTAGTGGAGTTTGATAGAGATAATATTTCTTTGTATTCTTTGGTATCCATATGTATTTGATTTGTCCTCCATGCTTCTCAGCTTCTTTTGCTTTGATGATGTTTTTCTTGCTTTGATTCAAATCTTTCTTTTGATGTTGGTCCCAATTCATGGATGGGGTGATGGGTGGATGAAGATTCGTAACTTCGCTGGTTGTAGTATTGACATTGGTTTCATCATAAGGATTCTTCATGCTCCCTATGTTGATGTTTGCTTAAGACATAGTTTCCCATAGTATGGTGGTAGTAGCACCTTTGTTCCTTGATTCTGCCTATTTCAAGAGTTCCTATTTAGAATGCATTCTCTGATAAATGACCGCTGCATATGACATTACTTCAATTTGTTGCTCTGTTGACTCTGGAATACCCTGTTCTATTTGACTTGTTTCCTTGAGTGGATAATGTTGGATATATTCATACATGATGTCCTAAGTCTAAATTTGGGATATATTTGATCTTGATGTTGACAACTCAGTTTAACTATAGGAATCAATAACCTGCTCTTTTTGTGTAACAATGTCAGGAGTAAAGGAATCCTGCTCTAAATGAAGATCATCTACGTGTCTATCCAAAGAAATCATCTCATAGGTAGATGGAGTATATGCTATGTGGATGTTATCATCATGTATAGATAGGAGAGAGTCCGTTACATCATTGTAGTATCTTGGAGATACAAATTCTTGATCTTGAATGATTTCGGAATTGCTTTCGACATGCTTTGGATCAAGTTCTTGACATGGCTCGGTTTCAAAGGATGGATTGCTTACAAAGGGTTCTTGGATGTCTTCATTAGGCATGGAAAATGGCTCAATATCCTCTTGATCTTTGAGTGGACTTGGATCAAATGTTGAGTTGAAGATTCCTTCAATATCTGCAAACATTTATTGGAAAGGACCATTGCTAGAATTTGGTGAAAGATGTTGATCATGCTTTGGAATAAATTCTTGAGATATGTCCTCTAACTCATTGGATGATGTAGAAACATTTTCAACATGATTATTCGTGGATAGATCTTGATCATTGTTTTCAACAATTGTGGTGGATGGATTGTCTCTACTATCGCTAGTGGTTGAAAATTTATTATCCCCAATAGTTATTATTTTTTTATCAATAAGGTCTTGGATGATATTTTTGAGTCGAATGCAATTCGATTTTGTGTGTCCCTTTATTTTGTGATACTCACAAAGGTGGTTTTCATCGTACCATGGTGGTTTCACTAGGGGATCTTGATAATTCTCATAAGTGGAAATTTTGATTATATTTTCTTGTAGCAATTGTTGCATGACCAATTCGATTGGTCTCCCAAGGGGTGTGTATTTTTGTTTGTTACCTTGTGAGATTTGTACCTTAAATTGACCTTTTGGTGATTGATTTTAGAGTTGTGGTGATTGATCTTGGACAATGTTTTGATTTGGGATGATGCTTTGATTTGGCATAATAGGTTGAATTTGAACGTTGTGATTTGGAAACATATTGCCTTGATTTAGGTAACTTTGATTTTGCATGGTGTTACCTTGACTTGGATCAATACATGGAGTTGTTAACATATTGTTTGGTCTTTGAAAAACATTTGTATGATTCACAAACATATCTATCCCAAGGTTTACCAAGTGTGGATTTGAAATGTTCATGTTTGGTAAACTTGTACTTGGTATATTCAAATTTAGCATGTATGGATTCAGTGGGATAACATTCTTTTGTTGAAGACTCATGCATTGATTGTTTGGTTGATAGATTTGTAGGTTTGGACTTTGATTTAAATCTACCACAGGGAAAGGTGTTCCAAACTTTAGATTGGGCATACTCACATTTGTTGTACCATTGAGGTTTGTAGGAGATAATGATCCCATGTATGGATTGTATAAATGTGAGTTTTGATAGCTAATTGGAATTGTAAGGCTTTGATAGTTTGGTTGGTTTAGACCGCTCATGATGTATGAATCAAGTTTATATTCTAGGTTCTTCTTGTGTTTTGACCTTGTTTGCCTCTAAGGGATTTAGGACCAATGATGAGATGAAGGATGAAAGGGGTGAATGATATGGGTGTTGAAATTTTAGGAACCTTGGAGGGATACTAGACTTTAGGACTTTTGGATTTTTGATTTGATTTGGATTTTTGATTTGGATTTGATTTCGATTTGGATTTGATTTGGATTTGGATTTGATAATGAACTTATAAACTCCAAGAGGTTGGATGCTATCTTGGAATAAACTTGTCCATAAGGTGATGATTTAACTAAGTGTATGAAGAAGGATTCATCTACACACACAAGATGGTTTTGATTTTGATTTAGAAGGATTTTCCAAAAGTCTAGTATGGAGGATGATTACAAGATTTTCAAGAGTTGTTGGTGAGATGATCTTGGTTTGATGTTTGAAATATGGATGAAGGTTTTGATTTGATCCTATGTGTACCTAAAAAGACTCTTGTTTACAAGACCTCATTTTTGAGGAACACACTTTACTCTAAACAAGATGCTCAAATTCTTGAAAAATATTTGGATTTTGACAATAATAAAACGAGTACAAATTGGAATTGTTTCTTGAAGCTCTTCTGTAAAAGTTGAAAAGCAATATTTGTCTGAATTCATAGAGCGTTGAGAGACTCTTTTGATGATCTTTTGGACTAAGAGCTTTTGTCTTTGGTTTCCAGATTTTGATCTTGCGTGAAATCATTTCAGACACATGTGTGGGGTTCAATTGTTCTTAGCTTTTCTTAGTGACTTCTTTTTACCACAAATAATTTTTGATTAGGTTTCTTCAAACTAAATGTCTAATGTCCTAACTTCTTATCATCCCACAAAGTGTATTATGTGGAAATCAAAGAAATTAAGGCAAAAGTTTCCTATTGTTGAATTTAGTAAGCAAATTGAGATATAAATTCAAATGTTTAGAAACCTCTAAGGATAGAATCCCTAGGGCAAGCAATAACACATGAATTTTTTCAAAGATATTTGCTTCCTAAAAGGTTTGAAGTTTGATGATAACGTTGATTGTTTGTTTTCCCAATGTTTACAAACAAGCAAAGTGTTTCATTTCTAAGAACAAGCACAACCTTATGGATATGAAAGACTGTATTTGTTGAATCCCAAATTGGACAAGTCCAGCTATGCTTACTTTTAGCGAATGGCTAGATGATTGACCCCACTGGCTCCCCTCCATGAAACTTACTTATATGAGGAAGCCAAGCATCAGTACCCATGAAACTCCCATGGCATACTTTCCATCTCTACTAAAAGCCGTAAAAGTGTGGGGTAGCTTCATAATGACCATTCTTACACCAACAAATAGATCAAGGATTTTGGCCTTTTCTACACAAGGGTTTTAATGTAGGCATTCCATTTGTGGGGGACCATCCATGCGGCGAGAGACCATTGTTACCCTTCTCGTCAGAATAATCCTCGTGATACTTGTGTTTCTTCAAGCACCCACACTTATATCTTGGGTGGAAGTTGCTTGGCTTTAGCATGTTCATGGTTGGGTCTTTCCCTTGGGTGATTACTTTTTCCCACAAGGAAAGCCCTCTAAGATTAAAAAAAAAAGTAAGAAAACATATACGTAGTTCGATCGATCTTTTTTTAGAAACAAAGAGAGAATACACACAATATGTTCCACTCACACTCACAAGATTTGTTCAATTTTAAATCTCAAATGAAATGTGGAGGCAATCACTTTACCCAACTTAAGATCACCAAAATGCCTTTTGATTCTCAAGATTGTTGTGAGGCGTGAGAGAAGCGCATACGTCTTTTCAGTGGTATTATTTTGGGTAAGTGATTACAAGACAAAGATGCACATGTTCATTTTATCCTTTCAAAGCAAGAGTGACTTCTTTTTAAGCACCAAAGGAAGTGTGAGATTTTGATTGTTCAATTGTTAACCTTAAACAAAATCTAGTAAATTTGCCTAAAGTTCTTTTTAAACCCTTTGTAGCAAAATGAAGCTTTTATAGTGTTATTTTTTTTAGTGCCCAAAAGAAATTTAGTGTGTCCTAAGCACATGAAAGGTAACAAATCCTTAGAAGGAATATTATAAGTTCTCCCAAAGTGTTAAAAAAACACTAAAGTGTTCAAAAACACTTGATGTAATGAGATGATGATGTCATTATGAACCTTCAACTTTGTTTCCCTCCTTCACCTTTGATTAATCCAACCCGTAAAAAACCAGTTAGGACTACAAAATAGAGGTTAAAAACCAGTTAGTAGCCCAAAGCAACCAAAATAGGAAAAACACATATCAAAATTAATCAATTTTAAGCTTTTTACTCTACTCTAGTGGCGCAACCCACATATGTGGAGCTATTTGAAGAAATCAGTGGCATTGTATAGCGCCGCTAGGTCTACAAGCAATGCTCTGCAACAGGACAGAGAGCGTGATGGTGGCACAGTTTTGCTCAGCGACACAGTTTGAAGTTTGAAAATCCTAGTGCCCAAGAATTGAACTAGCGTCACAGTTTGAAATTTTGAATTTCTGGGTGGGAAGGTTGCAGCGGCGGAGTTTGGATTTTGTAGCATCATTGTATGGTGTCACTAAGTTGATAGCAGTGTTGTATGGCGTCGTTGGACTGATAGTGATGCAATTCCCTATAGACACCAAAAAAATAGAGAAAAATAGAAAAATTTGTAAAAAACATTATTAGAACTTGAGATTTTCCCTCCTTCTAGTGTCAAATGTAGAACCCCAATCCTTAGACCTGCACAAACACAAGAAACAAACACAATATTAGATCAAATGCAAGTGATAATCAAGATTCCCCATGAAATTCATTTGCAAAGCTCAAATAGGAAAGAAAATGAACCAAGAAAACAATGAAATCCTATTTTAAGATGCAAACACTCAATCCCACCGGGGAGTTGGTGCCAATTTCATGTGGAAATTGGCCCTTTCCCAACTCCTATGCAAAGATTGTGATGATTTGATGAAGATTGATCCACTTGATGGTTGATTCAATTGAGCTCCATGAAGAAATCTGCAATAACCTAGCTATAAACTTGATAAAATGGATATGCTTGAGAGTGAAATTGAGTATAGTAGACTTGCTCAAATTGTGGATGATCAAAATACAAAGGAAAACCTTCTATTTATAGAAAGACAAGATGGAGGAATGAGAAAAATAAAGCAATGTGGGATCATTCAACATCCAATGGGCAAGTGCCACTTGTCAAGATGTGAATGGAAGAAGCTTGAGCACATTTTGATGAATGTGCACGGTAAGTGAAATTAGGTGGAATTTGAAAATCATGAAATGACATGTTAGAGGGAAAAAGAATGAATTAAATGCCACTTGGATCAATGCACAAGGATATGTAAGAGGGAATGAATGTCTTGTTGGAAGGACAAATCCACTTGGAAGGATTTTCAAACTTGAAGGAATATTCCCCTAAAGATGCAAGTTGAGAGAAAATAGGGATTTAATAAATTAATTAAATGTATTTTCATGTGCAAGTGGCAAAAGCTAGAGGATGGGACATGGATTAGAGTTAGCATTAATCAAGATTTGATTAATTAAGATGATGTTAGGTGATTTGACAATTTTGTCTTAGATTTTAGGATTTAAATAAATCAAAGTTGAGAGGAAAATGATTGACTTAGTTAAATAAAGATTTTGATTTATTTAACTAAAGGGGATGATGTTAGATTAAATTAAATAAGGTTTAATTTATTTTATTTAATAAGATGACCTTAGAGACTTAATCAAATAAAATGAATTATTTAATTAAATAGATATTAGAGGATTAATTAAATAACATTGATTTATTTAATTAATGAGAGAGAATGACTTAATCAGATAAATAGGCCTAATTAATCATGTCAAAAGTAATATTAGTAAAATTCAAAAGTCAAAATAAACAGTCAATCCAATGAATATAGATATAACATGCCTGAAGAGTCACATTCGTTAAAATTAGACCCTAAATATTCTAGGAAAAAAATTAAGTGGAAATAGGCTTGTTATCTTACTAATAAAATAAAAGCTATATTATTAAAAGCATAAATTAAAAAAATAAAATATAAAGACCACTCAACTTTACCGAAGGAATCAAATACAAGCTACAAGAAACCAACACAAGTAGGCATACAAGTGACATAGTTCTTGGCACTCATTGGCATGCCTATAATTATTGGCATAGATAGTATATGGTACTGTGTGATCAATTTTTAAGTGTATCAATATGTAAAAACAATAAATCAAACACACCAATAACACATTATATCAAAACAGAAAATCAAATAAAAAGGAATGCAAATTCAATCTTTTTTCCTTGATGTTGTCCTATCGTCTTCTATCTTTAGTGTTTTTGTCAATTCTAGCTTTCTCTCAGATTGTATGCTAGGATCAACAAATAGTCTTCCTAGAGAACGAGATTAAAGATGAATGCATGCTATGCTAAGATATGATTAAAATGCTATGAATGCTAAATATGATTGCTAGAATGTAAAATTATGAATGCTAAAGCTGATAATGCTAAAATGATAATCTTCTATGTCTAATGCATATATGTATCTATCTTTGTATGTCTATCTTAGTGTAACCAATGCTTGGATTTGCAGTGGTATTTATAGAGTTTTCAAAATATTTTTATTGGATGATGTGATCAATGGCTGTGATAATTCTGGCAGATCAAATGATCAAAGATGGAAAAGACTGGAGAGAAAAATAGAAGAAAAATAGAAAGCAAGATTTGTTTCCTCTTTCATGTAAAATATAAGATGAGATGATAAAAATCATCTTTTTAAAAGATTTTGGAAATATTTAAGAAGATAAAATTGTTTCCTCTTTCAAGGAAGAGATAAGATGAGATCTTGCTCAACTTCTCTAAGGTAATGTTCTTCATCTCATTCATCCTCACTATCCATAGGAGTTCTGCTCATGTCTCTATTGAAAGGGAACGGATTTTTTTCTCTTTCACCCATGTCATCATCAAAAAGGGGATTACTAATCTCACCTTTTTCTTGAGTTCTTTGGGTATGATATTTTTGTTGAATATCCTCTTTCAGTTTATTGTATTGAGATCTTGTAAAAATTGGCATATGATTTCGAGATGTTCTTCTAGACTTAGATCATAGTTTGATAAGTGTGAAAATGATGATATCTTGACCCGATAAGATGAAAATCTTATGATATGATCAAAGATGTTCCTAATTCTTGATTGTGGCTTCCAATGATAAAGGATGTCAGAATCCTATTGGGGAAGTTGAATCAATAATCAGAAATTTGTCTGAGAGGTGCACTTTGAAGATTTGATCCTTGTTTTTGAAGAATGATAGTCTAATTAAATTCACTGAAGGATTTGACTAGGATGTGTTGGATATTCAATAGAATGTTGTGGTAGATAATCGAAGTTGAGAGGTTGATTGTGATTATGTCATTGTGATAGACCTCTTCTCTGGAAATAGGCTCACGATTATAAAGGCTTTACAGTGTACTCATCAGTAAACCCCCTAGGAAAATCTTGGTACATATGGAGAAACTTACGATAATGGAGCAAGATGTTTCGACTTTTATACAAAAAAATTCTTCGTTGCAAGGTTTTATTGTAACCTAAATTTTTTTTGGGTTTCTTCATCCTATTGGCAATCGATTTCCTAAAATTTTTGGTTGATTTCCACTCTCGAAGCACGAAAGAAATGTCAAAATGCTACTGGACCAAGGGTGTTACACTCAGATCTATCAAATGTAATAATTTTGGAAAAGTGACAAATGTGCTACTCTGTACCCTATATGTGCTAGAGAAATAGTCAAACACACTACAACAGACCTTGGATGTGCTACAATATGTCTTAGATGCACTACAAAAAATGTTTTAACAGTGACCAAAAACTGTTCACAAGATATTCAACCTATGCGCTAAAACACTCAATGCATGAAAACAAGCTCTAAATGCTCAAAACTAACTAGTGAATGTGCTAGAACAGACCTCATATGCGCTAAGATATACCCTAGATGCACTAAAATAGTTTTCCAAAGCAGTTTTCTGAATAGTTTTCAGTAGTTTCAGCTGAAATCTTGCCTGTTCATTTCGGATGCTCTTTTATCTGAATTAATGCAATTGAAAACACAACACTCTAAAAACAGTTGTTTTTAAGCCCTATGCTAAACATCAAGTGTATGTTCAAAAAAAAATTCAAAAAGTGTTTTCATAGGTTTTGTACATAACAAACAATTCAGGCAAACTCACTCTTAGTACTCAAGTAGGTCATCATAATAACCATAGCCCACATCTTAGAACTGCGTCGACTCACACAATTGTGTCACCCCCGAAGGGGCGCCTGTGTTTTTTATTTTTTCCAAGCTCGTACTCAGAGTGACAGAAGTGGATTTTGAATCCCCTAAGCAAACGTCCTTGGTAGTTATATGGTGAGTGTCTTGGGGGCAGATTCCTCCCTCCCCTTGCACTGTGATTATTAGGATGTTCGGAAACTGACACAGTTGGCTACTACACTAGGTTAGTACTAAGGATTTTCATTTGGTGCGGAAATAATAAACTCCCTCAGGAGACCTCCCAACCTTTAGAACAAAGGCTTTGGTGATGTTTATCTTGCATACTACCGACAAAAGTGGGTTTCCCCAGATTCGCTTTAAATTTTATAGTGTGGTGGAATAGCCTGGCTTTGGCTTGAACCCACTTGGGTTGTTCCTCTTGGGTGAGTACTTTTTCCCACAAGAGCAGGCCCTCTACAGGACGTAATAAAGCATTAAAATTGCAGAAATTGAAAAGGAAAGTCTGGTATTTTGATCACCCAGTTAAGGGGAGAGCATAGACCTATTGGCATAGACAAAGTAGACAGTGTTCTTTTTAGAGCCCAAATGACAATGATTTAATCTATGTGAAGATATTGCTTCACAACAAGCATGGGATTCATTTTAACCGCAAAATTAATGTGTGATGACTACCCTAGGATTGCTTCATTTTAAATTCCATGTCTATCCTAGGATTGGTTCATTTGAAATTGATGTGTCTACCCTGGGGTTGCTTCTTTTTAACCAGAGAAAATTTTTGTTTGCGGAAGGTGTCAGACTTAGAACTTTGTTTAGTTACAATCTGCATGCGCTAAAAGATCATACATATGCGCTAAAACAAATAGTCAATGCGCTAAAATAGAACCCATAAGCACTACAGAAAATCCTAAATGTGCTAATCTAAGAATGCTATTTTTTTTTTAAACAAAATTTTGATGAAGTGAGCTAAATGCATGCACCATTTTGTTCCCTATATGCACTAAAATAGTTCTTGGATGCACCGAAATAGTTCCCAGATGTGCCAAAAGACCTGCAAAAGTGTTAGAAGTAGACCTGGATGCACTAAAGAAACCAATGTATGCACTAAAACACGAATTTTTCTAAAAATCCGAACTTCAGAATGCGAAAACCTGTCAAAAAACTCTGCAAGTATATGTTAAAAACGGGGCAAAGGCTACATTGACAGGAAGGTTGGAAAAATGGGTTATGATCCTAAGCCAGTTTGAAATCCATTATATTGATTGCAAAGTAATCAAAGGAAAAGTTATCGCTGATCAATTGGCTGACGCATCACTACAAGCATAACATCCCATGCATATCGAATTTCTAGATGCTGACATTTTCACCGTGGAATCGAAACAACCATGCTCTTTATATTTTGATGGTTCTTTCACTCAACATGGATTACCGGAAAGCATACTCTTTGTCACCCCTCAAGGACATATAATTCCTTGGTCATATAGGCTAATGTTTCCATGCACCAAAAACATAGATGAATATGAAGCTTCAATTGCTGGACTCAAGATAGCATTAGAATCGAGGATCCCAGAACTACAAGTCTATGGTGACTCACAGTTAGTCATCAATCAGATCAATGATGATTATCAAACCAAAGATGAAAAATTGTTGCCATATAAGAAGATGGTTGATGATTTCAAGAAATACTTCATAGATATCAAGTTCATACAGATTCCAAGACTTGATAACAAGGCAGCTGACGCCATGGCCATGATCGCATCATTGTTGCAACTCCCAAAAAATTAGGCTCGCTATGAATTTCTGGTGGAACAATCATTTGCACCTCCCTATGACACACCTGAAAGACAAATCATTTGCCACTTAGTAGGATCTGATTCACTTTGGTATGACAATATTTATGCGTACCTAAAAGATGACATCTTACCACCTAACTTATCCCATAACCAAAACCACAACTTTATCTGCCAATCCTCTCACTATACTCTTATCGCTGACACTCTCTATTGCCACAGTTTGATGGTATAGAGATAGTATGGCTATACATAGGGGATGCCATAGGGTGTTGTGCACTATGGGCAGTGCAAGGATGATCCTAGATGGGGGCCATGTATTTTGTATCAGGTAGCATATATAGAGTACACTAGTTTACAAGTTGAGGCATGGGCTTACAGGCCAAATATTATAGATGTAGGGATTTCAGATGAGTACAATGCTTATTTTCACACACCCATTCCCTTGTTTGACATGTCCAGATGAGTTAGCACCCATTTTAGTGGCACAGTAGCTAGGGGGTAGGAGATGAGAGGATGTGGTAGGGGGAGAGTAGGCAGTGGGTGGAGGGGATGAGGAGGAGGAGAGTGGAGATGAGGAGAGCTCAGATGATGGTGATGGGGATGACGACAAAGATGGAAGAGGGGAGGAGCAGAGGCTAGTGAGGCAGATAATGGATATATTGGGCAGTGCTGAGGTCACGTGGAGGCCAAGGAGTTGTATCGAAAAATGAACAATGATCAAGGTCTCCTCCATAGCACAATAGGCACAGATAGATACTCTATAGGCCCAAGTACAGACACTTCAGGGGTAGCATGCACAGTTGTAGAGCTAGTTGGCTTAGGCTCAGAGTTTGGTAGTACAGTTATAGGCACAGCTTGCACATACATAGGCACCTCCTCCTACCCCAGACCCACAAGTAGCCCAGTTCATAGCAGAGAGGTATTCTTTTAAACGGAGGGTAGTAGAGGTAGAGAGTGTTGCTCAGAGACTCATGGGCACCATTGAGAGTGCATCTTTGTAAGAGGCTATTGTAGAGGGATTTGAGATTTCCAGGGAGGCTAAGCATTATCAGATCAGATACAAGGATTTGTGCCCTCTCGACCATAGAGAGCCTTACCCTCGGTCCCACAGTAGGACCAGGAGCAGATCACGGACGACGACACACAACAGAGGGGTCATAAGGTCATGATAGGATCTAGATGTAGGGGTAGTGGTAATCCATCATCCTCTAGACCAGCTCCATTAGGGGGCTCCACCAGTCAGCCTTGATTTATTGATGCAGTATTATTGATCTATATCATTTTTGGAGCATGTACATTTTTTTTATCATATCTCATGTATCTCTCTATATTGTTCAGTTTCATTGGACTTTGGAAATTTGTATGCATTTTTTATGAGCGATGATATGCAGTGGCAATGAGTTTTGATGATGTGCGTGTTTGATGTGATGATGTGATATGCATGTATTTTTGTATGATGTAGTATGGATTTTGATATGAATTTTATTGATTTGATGACTAACATGATATGCAGAATGATTCATGCTATGATGGTGATTTGTGATGTGTACTAATGATGTCATGCAAGTGGATGAACTAGGATGTTTGATTATGAGAGTGTACATGGAGATATATGATATGTTTATGAAAAATGATGTGGAAATGTAATGCATGCATAGAATTTTTTTTTTTGGATTTTTCAAATGCAAGAAATAGATGTGATGAAAAATGGATGTTTATGAGATGCGTCATGAATTTGTAGTATGTATATGATTAAGGAAATGATATGAAATGATATGTGATATGGGTCAAATGTTATGTGAAAAATGACATGATATATAAATGATATGAAAAGGATAGATGATTAAAGATATGATATGAATGCAATTTGTGACAAATGATAAATAATGGGATGAAATGAACATGATTAATAATTATGAGATGTATGATGTAATGAAATGTAATGGAATGATGATAAAATGATAATGATAATGAGATGAAATGATAATGATAAGATGATGATGGTAATGAAATTATATGATAAATGTAACGAAATGATGATGAAATGATAATGATAATGTTAAAATGATAATGAGATGAGATGTAATGAAATGACGATGAAATGATAATGATAATGTTATGAAATGATCATGAAATGTTAAAATGATAATGAGATGAGATGTAATGAAATGATGATGAAATGATAATGATAATGTTATGAAATGATGATGAAATGTTAAAATGATAATGGGATAAGATGTAATGAAATCATAATGATAGATGTAATGAAATGATAATGATAATGTTAAAATTATAATGAGATGAGATGTAATGAAATGATAATAAAATATAAAAATGACAATGATATGAAATACCTAATGAATAAATGAATGATATGAAATGATAAAGGATCTAAATGATATGCAATAAAACAATAATGATATAAAATGAGAATGATCAATGATATGTAATGAAATGATATGAAAAATGATAAATGAAATGATAATGGATAATGATGGATAAAAAAAAAGAGAAAGGATCTAAATGATATGAAAATGAATGATAAAGGATAAACTATATGATATGTAGAGTACCTAGATGAAATGATAATGATTAATGAAATGAAGATGAAGATAAAAGATGATAATGAAACAAATGTTTGAATGTCCTCCACAAATAGTCCAAAGAGACATAACAGTCGTTGATGTTTTTGTTCAGCCTTTCAAAACTCTGATGAAAATCCAGTATGCAAATATGTACAGTGATCTAAATGAAATGAAATGAAACAAAACCAACTATTTGTTGAGCCCTTTGTTAGCATTCTTGAATCATCATGTAGAGCATTTTAAAATGTTGGAAGTGTGTATAAGCATCAAAGGGGAAATTAGCACCAATGATAACCTAAGTACAACTTTCATGATTTTTGATATAGCAAGTGAACACAAGCATCGAGGTATAATTGAACCGAGATGACCTAAGCATTTCTTGCATAAATAGACAAAGATTAACCCCTTTCTGATGCAAATTTGGAACTTTCATTAATGATATGCTTTGAAAATCATGTCTCATGACATATTTGCACCAGATTGATAGTCAATCTCAAGACAACAGACAAAGCAAAATCACTCTTTCCTTGCCACTCTAGTTCAGTACATCATCAAGTGTGCTCTAGAGGAATGATAGTGAAAATCAAAAAACCATTGTTCAAAATATAATACTGTTATTCCAAACATTATTCAGATTTTAGATCATCCAGATATGAGTCATGATATGAAATTTGTGATATGGATCAATGATTGGTTAGTTGTTCATGTGATTTGATTGTTTATTCACATGATCGGATGTTACGTCATTGTCTATCTATTTCTGTAGAACTTGAAAGTTGATTGCCCCCAATATGTCAATGTTTGCCCCCTATATTGGCACAACTTGCTAAAATAGATATGTACAATGATCAAGCCATGGTAAGACGTTATCTCTCTTAGTAAAATGATGGCAGTATGGTGTTGTTATGGCCCTAAGATGATGGAAAGATGCGAGAAATGAAGGCTGAGAAGCTAAGTGCAGAACATGAACTAATAGATGGAGAGCTACAAATAGCATCTATTTGCCAAATTTCCACTATCTATCTTTATTGCATTTTTCTGATTTCTTTTTTATTTTATTTTGTATTTTTCCTATCAATAGGCACTTTTGTTGCGAGTTTCACCAGCAACAGCCTTTTTTTCAAGACTTTTTCTGCTGTTTTTCTTATTTTCTCAGGACTTTTTCTGTTGTTTTTGTTATTTTCTCAAGACTTTTTCTACTGTTTTTGTTACTTTTTTAGGACTTTTTCTGCTATTTTTGTTATTTTCTTAGGACTTTTTCTGCTGTTTTGTTATTTTTTTAGGACTTTTTCTGTTGTTTTTGTTATTTTTTCAGGACTTTTTGTACATGATGATAACTGCTTCAGAAAAAATACTTCTTTAGGTGCATACTGTTGATGGGTTCATCAAAAAGGTCCCCTTCTAACATTGACATTTTTGGTGCTCCCAAACCGTATACTACTATGACCAGGTACGGACCCAGCCAATTAGGTTCAAACTTTCCTTTCTTCTCCCTATCTTTTTGATTTCGTGGGTCCTCTTTTAAAACAATATCCCCAACATGAAAGGTGTGTGGCTTGACTCTATGATTATAGTTGTGAGACATCCTCTATTGATATGCTTTCAAATGATCAACTGCTCATTGTCTCTTCTCATCAAGGAGTTCCAATTCTTGTAGTCGGGAAACTTTGTATTCATCATCTATTGTGAGACCCTTCATTGATACCTTGATTGATGGAATCTCAACCTATAGAGGTAATATGGCTTCTGCCCCATAGACAAGAGCATACGGTGTTGCTCCTGTCGACGTTCTGATGCTAGTTCTAAAGGCCCATAATGTAGGATTGAGTTGAACATTCCAATCTTTCCTTGCATCATTCACATTCTTCAAAATTTTCAATATAGTCTTATTTGAGGCCTCTGCTTGGCCATTCCCTTGTGGATAGTACAGTGTTGAATATCTACATTGAATATGAAATCTCTCACAAAGTTCATCAACATCTTGATTCTTGAACAGTCATCCATTATCTGTGATAATGGAGTTAGGAATTTCATACCGAAAAATAATATAGTTGAGTATGAATGAGGAGATTTGTTTTTCGGTAACCTTAGTAAGAGGTACTACCTCAATCCATTTGGTAAAGTACTTTTTCATTGTGGTGATAAACTTGTGTTTGTTCGATGATGAAGGATGAATCTTTCCAACTAGATCTAGCCCCCATTGAGAGAATGGCCAGGTCAGCGTGAACGGTTGTAGTTCTTGTGCAGGAGCATGAATGAGATTCCCATGAATCTAACATTTTGAGCACTTCTTTACAAATGTGAATGATTCTCTTTCCATTGTAGGCCAGCAGTATCCCATTCTAATCAATTTCTTGGATAAGGTTAGTCCACTTGAATGAGTACCACAAATTCCACCATGAACTTCTTCAAAAGCCCTGTCAGATTCATCATGTTCAAGACATCGAAGTAAAGTACCATCAAGACCTCAGCAATAGAGAGTGTCAGTGGTGAGAGTATAGTGAAAGGATTGGCAGATAAAGTTGCATTTTTGGTTATGGGATAAGTCAGGTGGTAATATGTCATCTTTAAGGTAGGCATAAATCTTTCCATACCAAGGTGAATCGGATCCTACTAAGTGGTAAATGATTTGGCTTTCAGGTGTGTCATAGGCGGGTGCAAATGATTGTTCCACCAGAAATTCATAGCGAGCCTAATTTTCTGGGAGTTGCAACAATGATGCAATCGTGGCCATGGTGTCAGTTGCCTTGTTATCAAGTCTTGGAATCTGTATGAACTTGATATCTATGAATTATTTCTTGAAATCATCAACCATCTTCTTATATGGCAACAATTTTTCATCTTTGGTTTGATAATCACCATTGATTTGATTAATGACTAACTGTGAGTCACCATAGACTTGTAGTTTTGTGATCCTCCATTCGTACGCTATCTTGAGTCCAGTGATTAAAGCTTCATATTCGGCTATGTTGTTGGTGCATGGGCATTATTTATATATGACTAAGAGCAGTATGTCTTGAGGGGTGACAAAATGTACCCAGCATCATGTTGAGTGAAGAACCATCAAAATATAATTGTGATTCTTGGGTGAGCCGACATCACAGTGTTGCATGGATATTGGCAGGCTAGTTGATGATAAATTATCTTTATTTCTTTGATCCTGTTTAATGGATGTCAAACTCACTCATAATCATAACCCATTTTCTAACCTTCCTGTCAATGGCTTTGCTTAGCAAATATTTCGATGGATCAATCTTTGGAGCAGTTGATAGTATGATTCAAAATTGCGGGCAAAAGACTATGATTTCTCAGTATAGTTGATTGTGACCTATTGGGTGTGACTTGAACGCATTCCCTTTCTTGCCAAGTCCTCATGTATTCCCTAAGATATCCTCATTGTAGTTAGAACTGGTGGTTCAATCATGTTAATACTCATGGTGAGGATCAGCAGTTCGCCTGGGTTCTCGGATATGACTCCGAAAACACATTTCTTAGTGTTGAGGTGAACTTTGAACTTTTCTAACCTTGCAAAGATTTTGGATAATACTTCAAGATGTCCTCTTGTGTATGGATTTTCCAATATATCTTCTACATAATCTTCCATGAATGTATGTAATGAGGTGGCAGCCCTTCGATATGGCCGAACGAAGGCATAGCGTTCCAACAATAATCAGTACGATATGAAAGTGTTTCAGCCCTGGTCTTCGTTGATACTTTGTTTGGTTGTGATAATATTATGATGAATACATGGCATGGCCCACTGTCAGATCAACTAGAGTATCGATGCTTGGAAGTGGGAAGTCATCCTTTGGACATGCTTTATTAAGATCTCTGAAATTTGTGCACACTCGGATATTTTTGTCGAGCTTAGACATAGGAACAATGTTGGAGATCCATTCAGCATAGTTGATTGATCTTATAAATCCCACATCAAGGAGTTTTATGAGTTCTTCCTTAACTATTAGTGCAACATGAGGATGCATCTTTCTAAGTTTTTGTTTCATAGGTTTAACTCTTGGTTTGATGGACAAGTGATGCATTATAATATCAGGATCAAGACCTAGCATGTATGCATAAGACTAGGCAAAGTTGACTTGATTTGCTTTGAGAAATTCCATGAACTTAGGTACCTATTTATCTATCATTGATGCAGCTAACTACAAAA